>JAHREE010000161.1:2026821-2055931 GCA_033628505.1 Tringa tobata
GAACTGCTTTTCATTTACTTTTCTACCCTTTGAGATGCCAGAAGCAATTTCCTCTTGAAGCTGACTTCCTTTCTGGAAATGATTTTCGTCTCCAACCATGTTGAGGCTCTTTTCTCATTCTTTCATTCTGACTAACTTGCTTTTTTCCCCTCTGACTTGCTACTGCAGTTGAGTAGAACTTCTGGAGGTAAGTAATTACAGACAAGTTTCTCTCTAACTTTCTTTTTCAGTTCTTCTTCCTCTTTCCCAGCTCCCCCCCTTTCTCCCCCCCCACTGCCCCCCTCACCCAGTCAGTCTAGAAGGACAAACAAAGCACTATTGGTGTCCTCTGCAAGAGAGCACTGATAGGGGGCTGGCTGTAAATTGACGTGGCATGGAAAAATCTCTGCTAGTTTGTAGCAGCTCTAACACTGCTGCAAAATCGAGCCCACTCTGACCCAAGTTTATAGCTTGAAATCATCACGGGCTTACTGTTTCTATATAAAAAAAAATGAATGGGAAGTACCTTCGCTTTTTGATTTGGGAACTGGACCTTTTCTATATTTGGATTTACGGCTAATAGAAAACAAAATCAAAGGGAATTATTTGGTTACTTTTTTCACGATAGTGAGAGCGGCAGATCTTGCTGCTCCCCCAGCCTTTTCCTGCGATTTAATCATTTGCAGATCTTGCCATGGGGTGCGGACTGAGAAAGCTGGAAGACCCAGATGATAGCAGCCCTGGAAAAATCTTTTCTACGTTGAAGAGACCACAAGTTGAAACAAAGACGGATTCTGCTTATGAATATGTATTGCTGGATTTTACTTTAGAAGGTATCTTTTTATGTTCTATCTTTAGTGTTCTGAGAAAGCAAGGAACAGAATTTAACTTAGTTCTGTCTTGTTTGACTTACAGTAAATCTTAGATACTTTTATCAGAGCTAGTCAAAACATAAGACTTTTATTTTGAAACACAAATCATGACGAAGGTCCTCACTTAGATAAAATTACAGTGGAAACTACTGAAGTATTTTTAACAACCAAACCCTGCAAATTACACAACTGTCCTTGTTAAGGAAGCTGGCTAAAAACTGTTTGAGATTTTCCTAGTTTCCTGTGAGTCAGATACTGCTGTCTGTACTCAGTTTGAATAATAGTCATCTGAATTCAGTGTGACTGTTCAGAAAATACAGTGTGCCTGAGCATTAATTGAATAACAGGGTTTTTTTTTTTTAAATGTCCTCAACTTCTGAAAACAGGCTGTCATTGTCCTTGTTACTTTATGCTGAAGTAAGTCTGTTTCTTGAGTTGTGTACCAGGAGTAGCTTCCCCTCCTATGCCCACCCCAGTCTCTTGGTAAGAGTCCTACAGTTTAGTAAGAGTCTTACAGTTTCATCTTGCTGTTTTTTTTTTTTTTTCCAAATGCTTTACTTGCAGTTATTGAATAGTCTTTTGAAATCATGACCAAAATGAAACAAAATTTGTATGCGTAGCTAGAGGCAGACAGTGCTCTGTGGGATACTTCCTTCCCGAGGGTGTCCCGTCTCTAACAGAGCAACTCCCTGTTCCACAAAGTTGAAAACATAAACAAGCCCAGATGGCTGCCCTCTGAGAACAGACAGCTCAGTTTTCCAATCACTTTGTAGTAACTTGCATTTTATAACAACCCAATCTACTGGCAGTTCTTCATAACAAGGTTTTGAAGTAAATGCAATAGCTAGAAGGGTTTGATGAAAGGAGAAAGGTGTAAGTGCACGTCTTGTTTATGAAAGAGGTCCTGAAAATGTATCAAAACTTGGCCTCTGCTTAGTTTTAATTCTAAATTAAAGCACTGTATTAATAATTTTACTTAAAGTATGTGTCCATTGAAAATCTGCAAGATTCTAATAAAAGCCACATTCTGTTAAGTTACAGTACTTGACATACAGCCGTTTTTGTTCTGTTTGTTTACACATGTAAAGAGTTTCTCACTGGCTTGTTCTTTTTGAAGAAACAAATCTTTAAGTAGTAGTGATAATGTACTGGAAGTAAAGCTAGGCTGCCTAATGCGTAATTACCTACTAATCTACTGATAATAAAAAGGATACTAAAATATTTTTTTTTTGAGACTGAAGAACATTTAGTGTCCTTAAATAGTCTGTATTCTGAATAGTTTTGCTTTGTTTTAAAGTAACAAGTTTCTGGAAGTGTTGTATAAAGGATTTGTTGTAAGGGTGTTTGTGAGTTTTAAGAAAAAGCCCATGAAACAAGTGCAAATAAAGATGCCTCTCTATTATTTTAATAATCTATCACTACAGTAGTAAAGATTCATTTTCTCCTGTTTAGTCTGATATTCAAAAGTGCTTAGCTCCAGTGACTTGCTGTGGAATTATGAATACTAAATAAGTGAGATCAGTTTTAGATAGTTGTTTAACTTTTTTTTTTCAATTTCTAGCTGTAAGCAAGTGGATTTGTAAACACAGGTATCTTTCTGTTGAATTCTTCTAGCTGTGTGTGTATTTGACCTTAAAATATTTTTTGTTTGGGTTCTCTAAATCTTTAAAGATAAGGCTATCAATATGGGAAAAAAATAGTGTGTATGCTGTTTTGGAGGCATTTCTGAATTTTGTTTGCGTACGAAACATGGGGATTGGCTGAAGTACTTTAGGGAATATGTTGGGCTTTTCCTTTTTTTTTTTTTCTTCTGCCCCAATCAACTCCCATACTTGTTGCTACTTGAATATCCTTTGGCTAAATGAAACATATGTGAGAGTCTTTTATCACTTTAGACCAAAGGCAGCTTTCACTCTGCTGTCAAGTTGTGTGTTATGTCTTCATGGCACTTTGTGTCTGCTGATTTCCAGAGCAAGATCTTCCCCAACAGCTGAGATTTCTGTTTGCCCAAGTGACGCGTTACCACTGGAGCTGGCACCAAGTAAAACAGAAAATCTGCACTTAGTATCCTTTATAAGATCCCACAGTAAGCTATGTCCTGCATTAAGATAAAAGTACAGCAAACATAAATGTATTATTTCAGTTTAATATGCTGTATTGTCTGCTTTGTCAGATTTATGCTATGTGAAGCTGAAATGGGCATGTGGGGGAGACTTTCAGGAGTCCCTGATCTTCTCCCAAGCCATGATGCAGATTAAGTCAACCATTCTGTATTCTAAATTCATTGGCTGGAGCACTTGTGCATCTTAACTTACCAGCAATGTATTGTACTCTGGTTTCTTCCCTCCTGGTTCCCAAAATACTCCCGTCCCTACTGTAAAAATCAGCTTTGAGTTCCAAGAAGGTTATTCTGCATCAGGAGAATCTCAAACAAGAAAATTGCAGCCAGTCTCTTATTTTGGTGGGATTGAATAGTACAAAGGAAATGGAGCAATACACTCTGAGCTGTCATTTTAAATGCCTGTCAAGGACTGTAAATTTACATCCTCAATCATGAGGCATATCTCAGTAACAAAAACAGCTGTTATTTTTTGAGGTCAGTTTAACCATAAAGTAGGGATAGTTTAAATTTTGAAGCAGAATGCTTATGTTTTTCCCACAACTCTCCTATTAGGGAAAAGAAGGGATATTTATAAATATGGCAAGGGTATTTCATATCAGCCCACAAGATGACATGCTGTGAAGTTCTTGTCACTCTGAATAACAGTATGAATATGTATGAAGTAGCTGTTTTGTTGTCATTTTCAATATTGGGCATCTGAAGTTTACTATACAACTAGCAAGATAGCTGTGGCTGTGTTACTGTTGACATCACATCAGGAAGGACGAAAAATGGTTAAGGCATTTTCAAAACCAGAAAAGTGATGATCGCATTTCATGCAATCTTGCTTTTTTGGCTCATGGGCTGTAGAGCAGCTATTTCTTCAAAACATATCTAATGTCTCTTGGATTTAACATGAGTGGAATTATGGGATGGAGGTGCTATTAACTAGGGAAAAATACCATCCATCCTCGAAAGGGAGGGCTGAGATGTGTTGTCTGCTTAGAAAAAACAACCAAAAAAAAAAAATGACCAAGGTTGTACAAGAAAATGCAACGGCCCTGTCCCTATTGCTGAGAATGGCAGAGTTTACATTGCTAGTTCTCAGCAATAAACTGTCAATATATATGTTAGTGATGCTTTTTGGTAGTGTGCCTCTCGCATAGTACACATTATTCTGGTTTCTCTTGGTAGTTTTTCTGAGCTGTTAAGGCTCCTAAAGTAAGACATGAAGTAAGAGTTGGCATTTAAAAAGCATTTAATTTGAGTGATGTAAAACATTAGTTTCTGGGTGTGGGTTTTTTTTTTTTTAAAAAAAAGCCCTCTATGATGTACATACATTAGTATTATTCCTGTTTTATGGTGGGGAAAATAGTCTAGAGATTTGAAGTTTTACAGAACACATCACTCATGAACCAGCAGAATTCTATTTCAGCTTATTAGAATAAAATATTTTGGCAAACTAAAGATTCACATATCTGCATTTTGGTCGCAACAACCCCAGGCAATGCTACAGGCTTGGGGGAGAGTGGCTGGAAAGCTGCCCAGCAGAAAAGGACCTGGGAGTGTTGGTGGACAGCTGGCTTAACATGAGCCAGCAGTGTGCCCAGGTGGCCAAGAAGGCCAACGGCATCCTGGCCTGTATCAGGAATAACATGGCCAGCAAGAGTAGGGAAGTCATCATGGCTCTGTACTGGGCACTGGTGAGGCCTCACCTTGAGTACTGTGTTCAGTTTTGGGCCCCTCACTACAGGAAGGACATTGAAGTGCTGGAGCCTGTCCAGAGGAGAGCCACCAAGCTGGTGAGGGGTCTAGAGAACAAGTCGTATGAGGAGAGGCTGAGGGAACTGGGCATGTTTAGTTTGGAGAAGAGGAGGCTGAGGGGAGACCTCATTGCCCTCTAAACTACCTGAAAGGAGGTTGTAGAGACGTGGCTGTTGGCCTCTTCTCCCAAGGGAATAATGACAGGACCAGAGGAAATGGTCTGAAATTGCAGCTGGGGAGGTTTAGATTAGATATAAGGAAGAATTACTTTACTGAGAGAGTGGTCAGGCACTGGAACAGCCTGCCCAGGGAGGTGGTGGAGTCACCATCCCTGGAGGTATTTAAGAAATGTGCAGACATGGCTCTTCAGGGCATGCTCTAGTGCCCAAGATTATTGGTTTCTGGGTGGGTGTGATGCGGTGGGGTGGTCTTGCTTTTTTTTGTGGTTGGACTTGATCTCAGAGGTCCCTTCCAACCATGATGATTCTGTGATTTCTGATATTTTAAACCAGTAGGAAAGGTAGTATTTGTGACTCACTGTGACTTTGATGAAAGCCTGTAAATTCTTTGCCTATCATCTATCTATAATATAGGACAGGTAGGTAAGAAGATGTAAGAAGGTGAAATTAACTCTGAGGAATACAATAGCAAGTGAGATTTATGTCACTGCATTCATCTGTTCTTTTTCTCTTTTATATTTTTTTTAATTATAGAATTAGGAGCAAATAACTGTATTTAATTGTATGATTTATTGTATGGTTTGAAAGAGAATGTTTAAAGCAGCATGTTAAAATGTTAATATCTCAAAAAAACAAAAAGCAAACAAACCTAACTAAAACATTGTGAGGTCACTTAATGCCAATTGAGGCATCCTTTCATGCAGTTAACACTGGCCTTAATACACTGAAAGTTTTGCAAAGAGAGGGAGCTGTCAGAATATAGGAAAGAAGTACATCACTTGCAGCAAGGGTTGCTGATAGAGGCCGTCAAATTCTAAGCCAAGCTGATTGGTCATGATAGTTCGTATATGCAAAAGCCTGACAGCAAGTATATGCTGGCAAATTTACTCTTCGGTTACTGTCTGTATATGAGTATTTATTTCCTGCTTAGTGCAGAGAGCTGCTATATTCTGGTTGGAGTTGAGGGGAACAGGAAATACCGGCCATCGGACTGACTGTGGCAGAATATATTATCTGTGACCAGTGAGGAATCTTTCTTTTCTCTGTGCAAAGACCGTGGATCAGATCATTCAAAAAAGACTCTCCAAAAAGTTTTCCTTAGTTTCCAACGAGGGCCGTGTAGTATCAAGCTGTTATGTGTTGACTGGAAATGCTTGCACACGGTCAGAGGGATCTTCCTTAGAAAGAAGCTACACGCTGTGTAGCTTACTTAAGTAATATTACTTAAGTATACTGGAAAAGGAGTTGGAGCTATGTTAAAAATTCAAGCTACAATCCACAGATCACTTCTAAGGGGTCTAAAAAAACATATTTAAGAAAAACAAATCAATTGTTGTAGGCTTAAATTCATTGTATGGGAATTCACCTCTCAACTAGGGTTGAAGGATACTGCTTTAATATGTTCAAGGCTTTGGCTTTGCTTTGTTAATTTCAGACCTATTGTGCGTTTAGATGTTGATGCAACTCTTAAATTAGCTTGGCAAAGCTAGATCCAACAGAAAGTGTTGCCAAATAGATTAAAAATAGAACGTACTAGCTTGTAAAAATACATACTTCAACTAGTTGAATACTTTTGAATCAGCTGTGAATCTGCTTTTTCTTGCATAAACAGAACCATAACTTTTTAGTAAATGCCTTGGAGAATAGATCATGTGGTTTACATAAAAGGAACTCACTCATGAGTATATGGATATACATACTATAACGTGATTCTCTTCTGCATTCAATGTTTTTAGCTTCCTCAAATCCAGAAGTTATCAAGATCAGTTCTGTGTTGGATATAGCATCTAAGGTGGAAGAATATTACAGCAAGGGATATGTTGTAGGAGCTGTTCATCCGATTATGCTGCCAATTGGACGTAGAAGGAATTTCCCTGCAAGTCACATGTATCGAGTGGTACTTTCACGACTAAAATTAAGGTAACAGTGAAATAATTTGAATGCACCAGTCTTTTACTTAGTGCTTTAGTAAGTGAATTGCTCAACATGCATAATTTATTACAGACTTGAAACAAGCACTTCAAAGAATCAGATAACTGTTCCTTGTCTGGGAAAGTGAGCAACTTAGTAGTGTTCTGTTTAATTAATGCTAAGCACACAATAGACTAATGTTTGTCTTGGTAAATGTCCAAACAAAAATACAAAGTTGCTTGTCATAATTTGTGGGAAGATAAATTGTTACAGTTTAACCATCTATTTTAAATACATTTTTATAATAAAGTATCATCTGCCTTAGAATCTGAAGCAAATACAAGATTAAAGAAAACACTAGGAGCTGCTTTAGATTCTGTCATGTCTAGGTGTTTTCTTTATTTTCAAAACTTTTGTGTTTTCACTTTTCCTGTAGGAGCATTATTCAGGGAAAATGACCTATAAAGTGTGATTACTTAGTTTATCAGAGATAAATAGTTTATTTTACCTTCTTAATAAGAAGGAAATAAACATTCTGTGATTGGGGGGACATACAAATGCTTGGTTTTGACACAGGGAGTATGCTCCAGCTCCATAGTATTGTTTATTACTCCTGTTTTCACTGCATTATAGTCACCCTGTGATCATAAAGAAAATGGACAAAGACATTTTACCCTTGGTTCCTTTGAATGCAGAGAAGATAACTTTTTGTTCTTAATTTGAGTAACTAGAAAAGTAGATTTCTTATTGTATTAAGAGCTGTCATGCTTCCCCCTTCTATCCTGACTCCTAGTGTGGGGCACAAAGGTTCTTTCATTTTCCTCTGGAAGACTGGAAGGGTGCGAGTTGGAAGGTGCCCTCTGCCACTCCAGTAATACATCATTCAGTTGAGGGAGCTTCTCAGATGCTTTGCTGAAACAAGCATTGTCCATGATGTTTGCTGCTCATACAACTTCCCTTCATAAATTCATCTGCAAACAAGATGAAGGTTGTCCATGTGGGCAAAGGCTTGAGGAAGAAAAGCAGAATATTTGCTCTCTGGAGCTGAGGCTTTTAAGAGCTGACACTGCCAGCACACAGCTCCCACAACTCATCTTTAGGTCCTTGAGTAGGTGAAGGAGAAGAACCTGCAGCCTACATGTGAAACTGAGTGTAGGTTCCCCATTTCCTGCCATACGTACCTGTGTTGGTTTTCCTATAGGCAAATGTGCCTTCTCTAGCTTCTGTCCGGAAAGTAACCTTTTGTATTTGAGTGTGTCTCAGTGATGGTTCATTCTAAAACAAAAGCTTGTGTGAAGGAGACATCAAATGAAGTCCCGTTATATTATTGATATATACCAAATATTTTGTCTGAGTAAGAGTCTTGAGATGAAATATGATGAATGCTATTCTATAACTTCAAATGAAAGTTAAAGCTTGTTGGATTCTCAAATCTGAGTGACTTAAACATTACCTAACCCAAAGGGATTGGTACTGTGTTGTTTTTCTAGTATTTGCCTGTGCTGTGTTTTGTACAAGAGCTGCAACTCAGCTGTAGTTACAAAAGCTAAAGAGTAGCTTGTTAACAGTGTAGAAGTCCCACTTCTATTCAGTATGTTTTCTATAAAACTGAATTTGTGATTTGTGCTTGCCAAATCTATAGCTTAAATCTGTGGTTTTTGCATTATCAGAGATTTTGGGGTTTACTTATTGCAAAAGCAGGGCTGTTTGTCAATAAAGCTCAGTTTCCAAAAGATGTATATTAACAGTCTTCAGATGAAATTCCTGTTAAATATTAATATTCTTACCCTGACATTGTAATACACAGTACCTGTTACTTTGTGTAAGAAATGGAACAAAACACCAAAACCAGCCGAGTTCTAACTAAAAGTGTGAAGAACTACTGCCAGGATTTGGTTCATAACTATTCCAAAAGAAAAGAATTCTATATGCAAGCATTTGCCCAAGTTAGCAGCAAACTACTGACAAAGACTGCTTTCTTTCTGTGTTCTAGCCAGAAGCATGCAGCACCCAGAGGACAAAGGCACCCCAGGCTGGTGATTGAGGAATGTCCTTTAATGTATGAAACACTGACAAATGAGATAGTGAAAGAACTGTTAGAAAAGGTAATGGACCGTTTTTTCAAACTTCTCTTCAGATTTTTATTTCTACCATACATGTGGTTTTTATAGTTTTGAGTTTTAACCTTGTATTGTTTTATAGAAGCTACAAACTCTTTTCTTGATGCAAAAGGAGTTATTTTTCTTCATTAGTTACTTTTTTCTAATTTAGGACTTGGTACTGAGCCCCGTAAAGCTTTGGGAGACTGGCCACTTCCACCACTGACAGCAGACTCAGGTCAAAACGCTGTCAGTCTTTACAAAATGCTTGTATGATAGCGTTTTCTGGAATTAGTTTTTTTTAAAAAAAGAAAGTCTGAGGTTTATGTTGTTCTGTGTTAAGGAAGATATTACCGACAAACATGAATATATTCCATTTCTAAGAAAGATTATTTTTCTTTCTTTAACAGAAAAAGTATACAGTAACTGCATTAAATATTTAGTTGGCACAGCTTTTGAAAATATTGCATAGTCAAGGAAAACTACACTTCCACTGGAATGCAAGTTCTAGTTCTTTTTATGTTTAACTTCCTCTGCAAAACTGAAGACTTACTGAAACAGGAAACTGTTGTTATTACAAGAGTTAATGATATCTTTTACATTAGTTTTAAAGCAAAGAGGTAGAGGAGGAAAAAGCCTGTTGGAGATATTTAATGGTCTTTGAAATTATCAGAGTTGTATAAAATTTCTAAATGGCTTGTTTTGAAATTTTCAAGTGTTTCAAATTTAAAATTTACATGACACATTTATACTATATGTGTGTTTACAGGTTGGTTGTATAGTATACCAGACAAACACTTAAAGGAAAAATACACTTGAAATTAGCAGTAATTGCCTTGCAAGCAAATCTGGAACAGAAGTAGTATGTGAAAATAATTTTATTTTTAAAGTGCTCCCAGTGTTTTAAAAATAGAAAGCCTGTAACCCAGTATAAAATTATTATTTTTTTTAAAGATCTGAACCCATATAACTTTGTGGAGCTTCAGGAAAAAAAAAATTGCCTCCTTCTGCATGTTGCTTGTCACATTTAAAATTATTTTGGTTGTCTTAGAAACAGCAGCTCTGTATAATCACAGTGATTGGCATATTATATCATCACTGTACATACATAATATATAAGTGCTGTAACACTTCAATCTATCATAGTACTAAAAAGGGATTGTAGTACCAATAGCTATTTGAGTGTTGATCATTCTGATTAATAGTTTGTGAGTTAACTGGTAGAGATCCTTTCCTCTCTGCCCTCATTAATCCAGTACTCTCCTGGCAATTTCTTCTTTCTTTGCTGGGGTTTCAGTATTTTCCTGGAAAGACTTTATTGCGCAGGGGAGCTTGTAACACAAGTTGCCAGTGTGATCACATTCCTAAATGGCAGCACTCCTTCTCCCAGAAATAAACCCTTCCTCCAAGGATAGACACATCCCACAGGTGGCACATATTCTGCAGTTGTATTTTGAGACTTCAGCGCAGAGAAGACCCACCACTGCCTAAAATCAGAGTTAAGAGGGTTTTAGTTTGCTTTTAGCTCCCTCCTTTCTCTGCTCTTTCACTATTCTTAGTAATACTGAAGCTGAGTAGCCTCTGAGTGAACCAGGGGATAATGAATCATGACACATGACAATAGATATGTCTACTATTGTGTTCAGTAATTCTAGTATGACTGATTTTCACATGTTTAGAGAAACAATGCTATTTATTGCACCTGTATACCACTTATCATTGCGACACGGGTAGTAAAATGCTTTGGGTTTGTTCTAAATGAAGGATTTTGTTTACACTAAAGTCCGTACCAGTGTTGGCCACCTTTCTTGGCCTGAGTCCAAAGACATGCTGGAAGACTTCCATTTACTTTGAAACATGGGCAGCGTACAAAGCCAAGCCACCCTTCTATAGTATGGTATTGTGTCTTTATGGCCTTGAAAATCAGCAGTGTCATTAAACAAAATATGTGGAATTTTTAAAGAAAAAAATTTTACGTGCAATTCTAAAATCACTTTGCAGATAAACTTCTTTTGCAAATACAGGTTAACGAAGCTGCTAAAAGAGGAAAGAAGTTTGTGGGATTTGTGACACAACATTTTCCTCACCCTAAAGCCTGTAACGGAACAAGCACAGATGGAAGTGCAGAGCTGGAATCGACGCTGGGCAAAAGAAATAAGGAACACAGAAGAAAAAATTCTGATGAAAACTATAAAAACTGGAATGAAGGGGCATTGAGCGGTCACTCATCTGAGAGTGGGATAGAGGAGGAAATACAAGGAGAAAGCAGCATGTTACAGGATGCAGATTTCCACTTTGGAAAAGAAGTCAACCCTGTTAAACCACAAAAAGGAGACGGTAATAAATACTGCTTGGGTTTTTTTCAGAAATAACGTATTTTACTGAGCTGTAGGTTTTAAAAGTTGTTGGAAAAAAGTAACAGAACAGCATGTCCTACTGCATGAAATAGTGGTTTGGAAGATCCATCTTCCTGAAATATTTATTTTTTAAAAGGTGGTCAGTTGAGGAAACAGAAGAAATGTTTACCTTCTGCTCTATGTATGTGTGAACTGTGGTAATATATTAAAATGACACTTCAGTTTTCATATAGAATATTACAAATGTGCCATCAAAATTCTAATTTGTAACTTGAAAAGGAAAAAACCCAAACAAACCTCCCAAAAGTCCCCACAGTGTAATTCTGATTTTAAATGTGCTCCAAACTAATTGCTCTTTTGCTTGATATGTATATAACAAACAACAAACACATGGCAGTAAAAATACTTTCTTTTAGAAGGATGCAATTGTTTTTAAACCTTTTCCTAGTTTTCTCTTAATGTTAAAATCACGAATGTGTAATGGATTTCCAAGAATTTTATGATTCAGGTTCTCCTGCCTGTTTCAACACTGACAACAGAGATCCCCTTCCAGCTAGAGCTGTAAGTTTACGTGCTTCTAGCCAACTCACGTAATGTACAGTAAACAAATCTGTTTATAATGGATTCTTTCTGGTTAATACGCCTTCAGGAAACATCCTGAAAGAAATCACTTAAATTAATGCATTGACCATGAAATCAAAGAGGATAATTGTTGCAAAGTGAATTCCCCCCCCCCGGAGAAAAGTAAGCATTAAAAAGTTATATAGGAAGGAAAAGTATCACTGAAAAACATTGGTGCTGTAATAGAAAACTTAGTTGTAGAAGAATCTGAGATATTTAGTGTAGCCTGTGTGAGAGATTGCCTGCAACAGTGACTGAAGCACTAAGGCCTCTTGGATTGCTAGGAAGAAAAAGTGAAAAGGAAGAAGTAATCTAAAGCGTGAGAACTAATGCAAGGCAGTATTGTGTAGAAAGAAGGCAGCATGAAACTTTCACGTCAGATTGCATTTTGACATAATAGCTTCTTTGCTGATGGGCCAGACATGTTTTAATTGCTCTCAAAAGCAAGCTTTTCACTTTCCTGTTAAGAGTTAAGCACCCTCTCCAGTTTGTAGACTGTTAGGATAATGACTTTAAGCACTGAGATAATCGATGTCTTATTTTTAACACTTGAATTAAAGCAGTTCTTGTACAACACGCTGAGCCTTTATAGCATGATCTGTTAAAGCTTAACTCTTTCCTTACAGCTTGAAATAGTGGGTTTGCTATATGTAGCAGAATAGAAATGCTGTAAGTGAAAAAGCAGAAAACTCTTGGTTCTGTTAAGGAGCTTTGTGCAGGCTGCTGTGACAGGGTAGATCAGCAACCAGCACATCCCCTACATGCAGTGTTCTCAGGAAATTGTTCAAAAACCTTTGACGAGAATATGGCGGGCTTCTCTACTGCTAGTCAAAGACTCAGCAAAGTTATTGGAGTTCCTAAGACAAAACTTAGGAAAACTTAACCACCATTCTTTGCAAATGTTGTGCGTAACCACGATTTTAAAAAATACTGATGTGAATTTTCAAAGAAAGCCTTACATGTATGTAGGTATGTACTGCCACTTTGGTATGCCATTTTTATTTGGGTCTGCTCAAAAGATGCAAAATTGTCCGAGTTCTAGATTTGAAGGTCATAATGTATGGATTTTGACTATAAATACACCCCTTGTGGATGCAAATTTCTGATACAAGTGAGCAATTGAATAGTTGTATTGGGGAAAGTCGATTTTTTTATTTTTTTTTTTTTTTTCTGAAGAACAAATATGAAGGTGGTCTCACTTTAACATATGGGAAAGGAAATTAAGGTTTTTCAGGATAAACACACTTATGGCAATATGGCCACCTATGATGGTGGTGAAACTGTGTAGACAGGAGGGTCATCTCTTACCGATGAGAATTCAAACTCTTGTCCTGAATTTACCGTATTCCAGGCACCTAATGTTACTTGTGGTGAGTGCAGTAACAATTCTCAAAATAGAGAATGGTTCTCCCAGGGACTGATTCAGTCCAAATCCTACTTTGGAAATCTCCCTCTGTTTCTGGAGCCTAGAAACACTAGCATCTTAAGTGGGGTTGTCTAAATCAAGCTCCTTTGTTTTGGCAATGTGAATACTTCTGCTTTCTAGAGGTTTGGATTTGTGTTGACTTAGGCTGCTCAGATATTGAAGGATTAGACAATCTGAGAGCATGTTTTGGCAAAGGCTTTGTGTTATTTCTGCACAGCAGAGGTGTACATGTGAGTGTATTTGTAGAATGCATTTATATAGCTAGGACTTCATAACTTCTCACCAGTGATTTCCTAAAATGCTCTAGATTTGTGAATTTTAATTTTTGGTGAATGCTTGTATATGACTTTGTAACAGCACTATATTAATGCCTAGAGCAGTTTTGTGTGCTTAACTCGCATGCTCATCAGTTATGGTGTGGGAAACACCAGAAGGCAACTAGTCATACTTGGACTTAAGTAATCTTCAGAAAATAATGGGTAAAAATCAATACTGTACATGGCATTTCTAGTATTTAACAACTTAGAAAACTGTCTTTTAATCTTTTATACTCATTTCAAATATTTTAGTCAGAAGTTTCATGAGTAGCAGAAGTGAAGCCTGTTGCCACTGGATTTTTTTTCTTAGCTCTAGTATATTTTCTCTATGCAAAATCCACCTACCTAAAAGGTCCAATGACAACCCAACTGTAATACATTCAAATCTTTCTCATATCTCACAGCGTATGCACACACACCCCTTGTCCTGAGTGTGTTTAGGTCTCAAGCTGTGTACAGTCACATCAGGAAACAATTAATAAAACTGTTGATTAGAATTAGGAGCCCACATCAAAATAAGAAATTAATAATATTTTTATTTCAGAGCACTGTCTTCCAGAGGTTCATTCTTCTTCCTTTTTCTTTTCTTAGAGAAGCTCTATACAGTCTTCAATGTTTTTGATGATGATTCTACCTGCTGGACCTATCATGAAGGTGCTTTGTCTATGAAAGTAACAAGAAAGGGGCCAGTTATTAGTACACTGGAAGCAGACTGGCTAGAATTAACCACGTTTTATTATAAACAAGGACTGTCCTTAATTGATTCTTTTGTACACTGGGAAACTTCTAAAGGTGAGTACTGTTCCAGAATATCATCGAGCTTTTACTTTTTTGTGTAGAACTGCATAGTTTTTAAAAAGTAGATCATGTTTTGGTTCCTGGTGTGAAGGGCAGTATGTAAACATGTTCAGATAGCTATGGTAAATTTCTAGAATCTGGTACCAGGAAAGGGAATAACTTGTTTTCTGGGCAGTTATAGTTCTGAATAATTGAAATTTCTGCTTTGTTTTATCAAATTGAGGATTTCCAAAGCAGGAAAGTAGTGTGGCATTGTGATAAAATAAAACTTTTGTGCTATTTCTTTTTTATTTTAGTTTTTTTTAAAGGAAAAGATAAAGGGGGGAAAAAAATTACTAGATACATGCTTCCCTGATGTTTGTCTTCTACTGCTCACTTAAATACTGTGCTGCATTCTGTTGAATATTTCTAATTCTATTTCTAATGAGACAAAAGAGCAGCTTGAGTTCCCATTGTGCTTACTGTACTGCTAGACCTAAGTCAGACTTTCTGTGCTTCCTGCTTTCTCAAACTCTTTGCTGGGCCTAAAATTTCTTTCCAAAATACTAAACTGCATTGTAATTCAACTGTTGATGCTGAAGTTTCAGGATGTTTCTGCAAGTTCTTCTGATCAGATGTGGGCATATGCAGAGAGTAAAGAAATCTGGGTTTGTCCTTGCCCTCAACTGTTGGCAGATCCTACAGGATCTTTTCACACAGCTGGGAGAGAGGTCTTCCCTGCTCCCTCCTGCTTCTTGCACTCTTCTGCAGGAATCTACCAGCTCAATTAATACTCAGATTGTTCAGTGGTAGAGCTTTAGGCCCACAGAATTTTCAAATTTTCTTCATCGTTCTGCCACTTTCAGTTTGATCTCAGTTTTTATTTTGGAGAGAATCTTACTAGGCTCTCCCAGAGTTCCTGGCCTTCGTTCTCCTGATGAAGGGACACGAGCCCCATGGCAGCGGAGCCGCTGCTGGCCCAGGCCCATCACTGCCCACCCTGCTGAGCCTGGCGCTTTGGCAGAGCTGTGAGACAGTGCTGTGCCACTGCTGACAGCAGGAGAAGCTGTTTACTGGCTGAAGTATTTTTGAACTCCAAAACTGTGCTGTTGGTAAAGTATGTAATTAAGAGATTCATTTCCATTTGAACTGAATTTGTCTGAAGGCCAGAAATTAGAAGTATTGCAAAAAACAGTGTGCAGCTACTGTTGTGCAATTGCTTGAAAACGCTGTGAAGAAAATGGTAGTACTCAGGGGAACGGACCGAGAGAGTCTGATGTAGTTAATTGTTTTGGAATTTATTAATTACTGTAATAAATGTTATTTGCTAGCAAACTTAGAATTTATACTTCACTAATGTGATATTTTGTCTTTGGTTGTACTAAATTGTTGCTGTTTTTGTAATTGCTTATGGCAGTTCAGTCTAAGTAAGCAAAACACAGGGCTGCAGTGGAGAAAATTCTTGTAAAAAGTTTGAAAAGGTTTCAGAGACCTTAAATGACTTTTGCTGATTATCAAGTGCAGTGGTCTACTTAATAAAGTGGCTTTCTTAAGTCATTTTACATGTGCTTCTTACACAAATTATACAGGAAGGGGTTATGAGTAGTTTTTATATTTACTATATGCTTTATTTAATGCTTTTTTTCTCATGTTCTGATTTAAAATAATATGCATTCAGCATCCCCTTAGTAAGGCCTGAATTAGGGAAGGGCTTAAATTCAGAAAAAAAAAAGTTTAAAACATAAAATCTTTGAAAGTTAGATGATGTGGGCTCTTCAAAAATCAAACCCTTAAAAATAATAATAACTCTTCAATTTTTTTCTGTTCTCAGTAGTTTAGCTTTGAGTGTGAATCAGTGCATTTCTGTAGCTCTGCAGTAAAGTAAATTTAGTGATTGTCAGAGGAACACAAGCACACCAACATAGCTATATTTGCTTCAGATTGAATTTGGCAGATAGTCCCTCTCAAACTGCATATTTTGTGCACATAAACAGTCTAATGGCACAGTTTATATTGGCCATTTTTTTGCTCTTAAATTATAATTCCTATCTATTGAAGTCAGTGGAAGAAAAAAGTTTTTCCTTTGGGGGAGGAGAGGTGAGAAATCAGACTCCTAGTTTTCAGTACAGAACTCTTTTAGAGCTGGAAAATAACTCTGGAGATATATTAGAATTTACTGAGGGGTGTTTTTGGCAGCTGTTGAAATTAATCTTTGCAGCTGTTGTCCAACAACAACTTTGCAGTTTTCCCATTCCCCTGTAGCTGTTTGCTCTTCTCTATGTGAATAACTACCCTATCTTTAATACCCAGGTTATGACTTATTTAGGGATTTCGTGCTGCCTCTTTGCAGCAGTTGGTGCTTCTCCTTCAGCCCTGCCTGACCGGTGTCTGTTTCAGTTAGACTCATGGGTGAGATGCTGCTGAATTAAACTTGGATCTATTCAAAGGCACAGCTTGCTGCGTGGATAGAATTCTGCAGCTGATCGAGTGTCTGTAACCACATAAAGAAATTAATTTAGCTACTGAGTTAATAAGTTAAAATATTTGTTTTGAGGTGAGCATTTAAAAGTTTAATATCAAACTCTTATAATAAACAGAGTTTATTATATATGATATATGCATATATATATGTATATGTAAGAGTTTGATAGGTAAAGGCTTGGCATCCAACATAAGGAAACCTAAAATGTTTTTTTGTGGGGAGAAAATGTTTGTGAGCACTTGCAGTCATTACTGGAATCGCTTCTTTTATGTCTGCATGTACCTCTAATTGTCAGCTTCACCTCACTTTTGTTTTTTTGCTTTTCAACTGTGGGGTCAAAACTGTCTTTAGCATTAGTTGTCCTTTTATACAGCTTTAGTAAAATGAGCAAATTTTAGCTATTGTTTTAATAAAAAAAAAAAAAACACCACCCCATACAAGTTGGGTAGCTGCAGTAATCCTCCTCTGGTTTGGACTCTATGGATGTTCTGCAGAGTCAGCAGAATTCTGTTGCTGCCAGGATCAAAATGCAATATACGTCTTACGGCAGGAGGAAGTATTAATATAAACAGAATTTTAAAATTAACAAGTAAATCATCGCTAATTCTTAATAATTACCAGCTTCTGTGTTCTCCTGCCAAAACAGGATGCTGTCATAAAAATAATCCAGGTAAATTCTCTTTCAGCAGCAATTTGGATCATTGTAGTGTTTCCTCCATTTGCTTTGGGGGCTCTCGTGGTCATAGAAGTATCTAAGATTAGAAGTGCTGTGGCAATATGAAAAGAAATATGTCATGACATGCTTTCATGTCATGTAGCACTTTTTTTTTGAGTACTGATATTAACGAAGATAAGCTATTGTATGTGACAGAATGGGCAGATAAACCAGTTAGCCACATATCTAACTCTTTCAACAGAGGTGATATTTGACATAGTACACTTCATGAATTATCAGTTGGTCTCAAACTACCATTGAGTGGAGGTGTCTTGTGTCACTAACTGTTCAAAATTTAGAGTTACTCTATCAAGTTTGTACGATGATAGAAAAAGAATTATTCTAACATGTTGTGGGTCTAACATGTTCATTTTAAGTATCTGCCTGAACACTGAGGAAAGGTCAAAGTCCGTGAATTTAAGATTGACTACTTATGAGTTATTAGGAGCTGTGCAGATGTTCATATGTTTGTGCCTGAAGCCATATATTCAGTTCCATGTACAATGACATTCTATTTATGTGTAATCTAAAGATAAACACGTCTAATATCTCCACAAATGTGTGGAAGAGATACTTTTGCATGCAGGTATCTAAATGATCATACCTCAAACTATATAAATCTGCTACCTGCAATATAGTGAAAAATAATATGAGTAAATAACTGGTATTTCATGGTACATCAACAAGCGTGCTCAAAAAATGGGAGTTCCTGGTTTATGTGGCACAACTTCTGTGCCAATCTGGTCAATTTTTAAAGCCGGACAAGTTGTGTTCCATAAGTTTTCTTTGTTTGCTAGGGGTGTATTTGGGTTTCTTTCTTTATCTGCCTTCCCTGACTGTGGCAAAAAAATAATCATCTCTTTGTGCAATATCAGAGAGGATTTAAATCTGATATTCTGAGTATTACATAATTTTACTGTTCAAATTTAGTTAAAGATAGTCAGCTCTCAGGGCACATCTGCACAAAAGGCTTCCCAATGCTCTTAGGAGAAGCAAAACCAGAAAATGAACCAATATTTGGTGCACAACTTTCCTGTGGGCCAACCGGATACTGTCAGGCTTCAACAAGTGAGTCAGGGAGTTGTGCTCTGAAACTTCCTTCCCATCAGGAATCTTCCTACAATTACTTCTGTTTCAGGCTCTTCCTGTGGCCATTTACGTATTTATTTAAGTAACAGTAGCTAGGCTCTGCACTTCATGCCCCATTTATCTTTATGTGCTCTCCCACCACACCAAAAGCCACATTTATTGTCAGGCGTACAATGTTGAAGTTGAATACAGAGGATTTGTGCCTATCTACTGCAGGGGATGTGTTGAATACAGGAAATTGGAATCCAGATTCGCGTGTGGAAGTAGTGCTTTTGAGAAAAAGACACGGTTCATAGTTCAATTTATATATTAAAAAGGGTTTTGAATAATAAGTTGACTTGCATACTTCGTCAAGTTGTAACTAGATGCAGAAATAACCTCAGACCTGAGTTATTTACTGTCTTTGTTTTATTTTAGAGGACTGTTCAATGAGAAAATACAAGCCCGCCTGTACATCTCAGTAAGATATCAACCTGAAACTTTATATTTCAGTTTATATTTGTCTTTGTGTTCACAGGGGACTACTTGCCCAAATCTTTAGAAGGATTATTTATCTATGAAGAAGAGGGTGCCGGGGTTCCAGGTTCTAACAGGAAAGGAAATGATGCAATAGTTGTTGAACAATGGACAGTCATTGAGGTAAATTGGTGATTATTTAGCAATGCAATTTCCTGCTTGTAGTTTTCTTTGTTTTTTTTCATTACAATACTTCTACCAGTGTTTGATAAACATGCAGGATGGTTTATTGAAGCCACCTGCAATAAACTAAAGCCTTGAATCATAAAAATGAAGTCAGGCCTGTGGCCATTGGTTAATGTGTATAAAAGAAATATGTCACAGGGATTCTGGCCTGACATTTACAAATGCTCATATCAATAAATACAACTATCAAAGAAAATGTGGGGTTTTTTAAATGTATATGTTTCAGACCGGTTTAGATATAACTTCAAGTGCAGCTCCACTGACAATGTGCTGAAGTATTTTTAAGTACAAAGTGGGAAAAAATATCAAAAACTAGAAATAGAACAAGAAGAAATTGATAGTGAATTAATTGAGTATGGTTTTCATATGTATACTCTTAGGAAAATATTACTGCTAAATATGGAAGACTTAATTTTTCCTAATTTACATGAATGTACTACTGTCACATGGTACAGCAATAAAATAATTCATTTAAAAAAATATTTAATTGTATAAGATTATCGGTAGGAATTAACGACCTCTGAAAGTAGTGGTTGTTGAAGGATATTAAGGGCTTACTCTTGAATATTCAATGATAAATACATTTACCAATGTGGAAAAGAAACAGCATAAAATGAAGACATTGATATTTTTATATATATACACACAAACAAAACAAAGCCAACCACCAAACCCCCCAAATTTAAGTGTGTAGCTAGGTGAGATGCGTGTTATTTAGATGAGAAGTAAAAGCCTAAATACATCAACTGAGACACGTATTAGGGTGTTTTAAAAGTTTTAGGTATTTCTTTAGCAACATAATGAGTTTAACAAGTGAGATGTGCTTTGAATGTCTTGCTGAATCAGGGCTTATACCTGAAGTTAATATGTTCTGTCTTTTTTCCTAGTCTTATGTAGCCTTGAACTTTTCAAATTGTTTTCAGTTTGAAATAGTGAATCTCCACCAAACAACACAATTTCATGTCATCTCATTATAAATTAGAGGGGAATCGTAATTTCTGTAGAAATGCAAATAAAACCTCTCTTTACTACTTTTTATAATTATTAATGTAGGGGTGTGAAATTAAAACAGATTATGGACCCTTATTGCACACGCTGGCAGAGTTTGGATGGCTCCTGACCTGTGTCCTGCCTACACCTATCGTGCGACATGACAGGTACCCAAACAATAGATCACAGCATTTTTGGTCTATACATCTCAGAATTATTAAGTGATTACTTGCGTTCTTAAATGTATGAGGAAGAAAAATGCTAGTAATGTTAACTGCATACAAAACTTGAGTTGTAAGAAGCATTATGATGGAGTTTTGTTTTTTTTTTTCCCATGCTGTTTTAGGAATATTGACTTGAGTTTCAAGCTAGACCAATAATCCTAAATTTAAAATAATTTTTTTACATATAAACATTAAAGATTTTATTTAGGAAACTTTTTATTACATACCCAGTCCCTGGCAGTGGGGCAACAATGGGGTTACTCATAGGCTTCAAGTTTAAACAGTTGTTGAAATATTTCCCTAATATAGGACCTCTGTGAATGACTGGTTTAGACTGTGTAAGAGGTAATGTTGTCAGCAGAGTCATGCAGTATTTATTGCAAGTTAGGGAGGAGAATGTGCTACTCCAGCAAGTTTTTGGACTGTTTCTCTTCTGTAATATAGATGTTTGGTACTATATTTGAAATGAAACATGAGTACTGGATTTCGGTTCTCTTATTGTAGTGTTTTCTTTGTTGACTGAGGGAGCTCTATATATGTAAGAAGAGCTAAGTAGCAGACCTGGATCCTCTACAAGGTTTCAGGCTTTCATTTTTTTTAACCAAAACCCAAAGCTTTTCTTCACAGTATCAAGCCTAAAAAAGGCAAATGAAACATAAGCATAAACCTCTTTTGTCTCTTTTTTTTTGAATTTTTTTTTTTTATTCTCCTCCCATTAGATTAAGATTGCCAAGGTTAGAAAATAAACAAATGTTCTGAGGCATGGCTGCAGGCTCATTAAGGACAATAGAAAGAGTGGGTGACTTGAGTAATCTTGGGATCCAGACCTCACTGTATTAAATCAAGACAGCATGAAAAAGGATGTGAATGAAAGGTTCTAAGAGAACTGCTCCAAGAAAGTGGAATTTTATTCAAGTGATTTGACATAATTAAATCAACCCACCCATGTGAAAAGGACTTTTTTCTGGTCAGGAAATAGGTGTTGGGATTTTTTTGGCTGTGTTTTTTTAATAGTCGAATTTAACCAGCTGATCAAATGCAAGGACAGAAGTTGTGGTAAAACAATATGGCATGGTCTGGTTTGTTGGTGTTTTAAAACATTTGTATGTTTTATTTTCTTCTGAAACCTAAGGAAGTCTGAACATGTAAAGCTGCTCCAGAGAGAAGCAGGTTTCAGAATATGAAGCAAAACTGTTATCCTTTAATTTTTTCAAACAAAATTTTGTAGCCTAAGTGTATTAGCTTTGAACATAGTGACTTCTAAGGGTATGTGAACTGCTGAGCCTGGGTTTTATGAACAGCTGAAATTTTTGGCCAGATCCTAGATGTGGAGAGTAAACCTTCAGGATCTGGATCTACTTCTTGAAGGACATGAGTGGACAATGAGAGAGAAAGGTTTTGATAGTCATGGTGCGCTGTGGGTTATAGGATGAGAGAGAGGTTTTAACCTCAAACTTATCTTGTCCCAGAAGCATCTAACTTTACCCCCTTCCTGCGGGGTTTGGACAGCAGGGGCAAGAATATCTTGAGCAGCTGCTGGTCAACCACTCTGAGTATTAGTCTGTGCTTGCAACAGGCAAAATGATGCTATGTTGTACCTTGCAGACTGCACAGCAAAGGCAGGGCCACTTAAAAGAAGCTAAGTGCTGCAAGAAAAAAAAATAGGAAAAAGTGCTGTAGGAAATGCAGACAGGTTCGTTAGACTGGACTTGTTCCTCAAACTAGTAACAAGGTAATATACTAGCAACATAACGTAAGTTGCACTAGATATCTGGAGCAGCACTGCTTCCTAGATGTGAAAAAACCAGCCCGTTAATAGCTGTGATCACGTAAAGGGGATTGTAACATGGCCAAATCTGAAGTTGAATTCATTTTGTATTACAGAATCACAGAATGATACGGGGTTGGAAGGGACCTCTGGAGATCATCTAGTCCAACCCCCTTGCCAAAGCAGGTCCACCTAGAGCAGGTTGCACAGAAACGTGTCCAAGCAGGTTTTGAATGTCTCCAGAGACTCCACCACCTCCCTGGGCAGCCTGTTCCAGGGCTCTGCCTCCCTCAAAGTAAAGAAGTTCCTCCCCACGTTTAGATGGAACCTCTTGACACCCACCCTTTAAGTATTTATAGGCGTTGATCAGATCCCCCCTCAGTCTTCTCTTCTCCAGACTAAAAAGACCCAAGATTCCTCATAAGAGAGATGTTCTAGTCCTCTAATAATCTTTTCAGCCCTTTGCTGTACGCTCTCCAGCAGTTCCCTGCCCTTCTTGAACTGGGGAGTCTGGAACTGAACACAGAATAATTCCGACTAATAAAAAGTGTTTTTCTGGCCTAAAGGGTTGGGTAGGTATCTGCCCGAATTGTCTAATATTTGTTGTCCTAGCCTGGCCTGTGAGATACTTTCAGAAGAAATAGAATGAATCATGTTTTGTGTGCCTGTCATATATCTAATATACAGCTTTTCTTAAAAAAAAAAAAAAAAAAAAAGCCCATGAACAAGAATTCCTAATTAAGAATTCTTAAGAGACCAAAAAAGAATGTGTTTCTAACCTATTAGGCTAATTAGCGATTGATAAATACTATTTTTAGGCATTGATGTTAGCATTTAAAAAGGAGAAGGAATTCCTGGATGGTTACTATGTGTCTGATATGAAAGATGCCATTACTGTGGTGGTGGATTATCCTAGGAATGCAAGTTAAATGTCTCAGTAAAGACGGACACTTTATGCTGCTGAACAGCTGTTCTTTTCCCAGACTTGGAACTCTGACCTCAAAACCCATTCTGAATATTAACAGGCTTCAGAAACACTGAACAAACAAAATGAGCAACATTTTTGGACAATCTAGAAAACTCATGTTTTCATATTTATTTAAAAAAAAAAAAAAGATTTGGGACAAAGTAAAGAAAATTCTATTTAAGAATAAAATGTTAGCAAGACAGCCTGCTCCTCGTTTTTCTTCACCTTTATATTTTGCTCTAGTCTGTTTTCTTCTCCTATCTATTGCAAAACTTTCATCTCGGATCTTCTGTGATCTGTTGATCTGTTCCTAGTGATTATGCCCACTGCTTGTCTGCAGACAAAGTGTGTGACCAACAGTCTAACAGGTTCTGGGGTGTGACAGGGTTGTCATGCACTGATGTGTTCCTGGTTTGGTTTTTACATGGTTAGGATTTGAAACACTTTTAAAAATTGGCAGGCTGTAATGCCTGTTCCTCCATGGTTTTGTTGTTGGTTGAAGTTTTCTTTTTTTTTTACAGATATTCTTCTCCATAAAATAAAACATCATGGATCACTGTCCCATTTTGGGCAGGGGCAGCACTTTGTAGGCTTTATTTAGTCCTTTAATTCCTACCTCGAGCTAAATCATCTTGGATACAGGAAACATTTCCTTGAGAGATGTTATCTTTGCAGTTACAGGCAGAGCAATGGTAGATGTCATATTCTTGAAACACACAGAGTTGCTTTTTATGTGCAATGTTGTTTTGAAAAATAAGCACTGTGGGGCTTGGGTTTTTTTTTTTCAGTCTGCACACTATAAATCTCACAGAAGTTCCCTCCTTCTGTCAGTGATTCTTTTTCCAGGGTTATGAAAAAAATGGGCATATAATGCAGTGTTTGCTGTATCCATCTGTCTTGGCTATTTCAATGTTATCAGCAGTCAGTAGAGAATTTTTTTGACCAAAAAAGCAGACAAAAAATTAATATAATTCACCCACAAATTATATTAGTGACCCAAAGAGCCTCCAGCATTATAAACAGCTCTTACTTACCTGGTCAATGTTTTCAAGACAATAATTCAACAATAATTAAGCAAAGTTCAGAAGCCATATAGCAAGGATAAAATTAATAGTCCTTTTAGGAGTTAAATCTAGTGACTGGGGGGGAAGTTAGAAAATACTTTGCTGGTAACTTAGTACTACTGCAGTTACTAATATGATATTATCATGAGTTTGTAGAATTTCATAAATGTTTGTGATCTAAAATTAGATCTAAAACTCTTTCTAGGGGGGGTTGTTGGTTTTTTTTATTAAACTTTTAAGCCTTTGACTTATCCCAAGCTCATGCCTGTCTCCTAACTAAAAGTCTAGATGCTCTGCAATTCCAAAGGGGTGTAAAACTTTATTTTGGGAAATGAAAAAAAAAAGAACCAAACAAAAAACTGAAACATTAAAAGATTTTGTCTTGTTCCTTTTGTTCATTTTTCAGAAAACTTTGTCTAACCTTAATTTTAAGTGCTTTGTATATAAAATGTTCACACATGAAAAATAGACTTGTAAAAATCAGAGCTATTGGCAGTGATAGTTAGCTTCTAGCTCGATAGTTTTGGGGGACTTATTAAATACATACAGATAATAAGAGGACAGATTCATTGCCCATACAGCATAAGCAGCCAAACAAATCACTGGTGTTTTAACAATAGAGTCTCTGTTGCTCTTCATTCCTCTTAAAAGAAGAGACAGGAAAAAGGCTTCAGCAGCCTTACTCTGCAGTGACCTTTATTTCCCCTCACTGATTACTGTCGTCCCTGAAAACGGGCAAGGCAGGCTCTCTACGGGCACCGGAAAGCAGGCAGGCAAAAACGCTGACTTTGTGGTTATTAATTTATCATGGCAAACTACTTAATCTGAGTTTTCAAAAATGCCCTGACTTAGGAGGCAAAGATGAAATGGGGCGATGTGAGGGAAGCTATGGAGTGGCTTGCTCTGAGCACTTTTTTTCTCATTTAAATTCTGTGGAAATCCCACTGTCATTGAGTTCTTTGTGAATTAAGCTCATAGCTGCTTTGTCGTGTGCAGCATTTTAATAAGGTCAGACTTAGAAAATTGTTAATTTACTTATTGTCTACTCACCATCATGTCCTTTCTCTGTTCTAGCAGAATTTGTACAAGCTGTATCTTAATGTTTGGGTTTTTTCTTTTCTCTGAAGGAATGCAGACACTATTACAAAATAAGCTGTAGGCTTATCCCAATGCCAGGGACTCTGCTCAGCCTTCTTGCTTGAGAGCAATTTCCCAATTGATATTATCAAAACAGACAGAACTGAGGCAGGGAGAGATACCAAGCCAAGTGGAATAAGGTTGCAGGGTTGCTGATTTCCTTGTCATGGCATAAAATTGTAGCGTGTTTTCTTTTAATGAAGGCAAAAAGGGAGGTAGGGACTCAGAGCAGGAAAGCTAGTTAACTTAAGGAAACTAATGAGCCCATTCTGCTGCCTCCTTTTTTTTCCCCACAAGCTGGAGTTTAAGACAGCTCTCTATTCTCATCCAAGGAAGACACACAAAGATATGCCATGACCTGGAAGGAAGATTGTGAGTGGCCAAACACCATCACAAAAGCATCATAGAATGGTTGGAGTTGGAAGGGACCTTAAAGATCATCTAGTTCTGACCCCCCTGCCATGGGCAGGGACACCTCCCACTAGACCAGGTTGCTCAGAGCCCCATCCAGCCTGGCCTTGAACACATCCCTCACTATTGCTTAGATATAGCTGAGTATGGTGGGAGTAGTGCTGTTTGGTGTATTTTCTGCACTTAATTCCAGGAGCTCTGCTGGGGTGGGCTGTTAACAAGCTCTTCCAGATCTCATAGGATTTTTCTTGGAGCAAGTACCTAATGTTACAAAAAAATATTAATTCTATCAGTCCTAACCCTGGCGTAACACATGAATCAGTTATCTCAGCTTTGTGTGTGGTTGTTAAGATTGTGACATACCCATGCTGAATACAAGCTTACATTATTTTAATAGTATTATTACGCAGAAAATTATGAAAAGAACTGTTTCAGGATTGATAGAATAGATAGAATCATAGATACTTCAAATGAACTCACTACACATCTCTTGTGTTTATATTTTGCTACTTTTCTTTAGCACGCTTAAATCTGTAGTCAATTTTCTCCCAAAGTATTTCAATGTCTTTATGCATAAAGATCTCATTGAATACTGCCTAGAAGTAGGAGTTGGGGGGAAGAGTTTATCAAAATATAACATCTGATATTTAGAAGAGCACAATAATTTTTTTAACCCTCCTATCCTAGAGCTCTGGTCTTGCCATTCTTGCACTCTTTCAGTGCCATAGTGTCCTGACACTATGGTAGCACATATGCAACCAATGTGCTGACCTGTATTTCTGATGGAAAGATGATGAAAATAAGTACATAAAATCTTCAAGAGACCATATCACCAGTACTAAGAGTGTAACACTACTGAAACATCCTATCAGTAACACCTGATTTGGTCTTGAGGAATAACTTTTCACATTTATTTTTCTAAAAGTATTTCCTTTTGAAACAGTGCTTCTTTAAATTGTATCTACCACAACAGCATCAACATTTGTAAAAGTTCCAGGACTAAAAACTGAAGTTCCTCTTTTTTTTTTTGTTTTCCCTCCTTTATTTATCTTACTGTTTTATTATCTTGTCCTTCATATGCATGTACCTCCCATGTGCAAAACAGCCAGTGTCAGTTATTTCATTGTAGACATAGAGTTAATAAAAACTGAGCTGAGTCCTTTTATCCGTAAGTGGTGAGAGAGCAGGCTTATCCCACTGTGTCAGTTAGATGGCATGTTGCAACCGGAAAGCACCTTTTAGTTAGCTCTAAAGAATGTTACTTCCCAAGTTTCTTACGACAAAATACTGAAATATTTGTTGAAACAGTGGATCTATTGAGATTGGGCCTATTTGTTGTGGCATTAATAGGTAGTAGTACATTGCTCTGTATTTGATGGTGACGATTAAATGAAAGACCTTGGAGGTTACTTCAGATGTAAAGTTGCAGACTTTGATTAAAAGGAGGAGCTCTGGTGCATAAACTTTCAAGAGCAGACATGTTAAGTAACTAATCGTAGCAAGACAAATTTTTCTTCTCCACCTCCTTTTATGTGTAACACCTTAACCCAGCTCTGTGATTCTATTTTATTTTTTAAAATGTGATTACAGAACTGTTTAGGAACCAATAAACCAATTAACGCTTGAAGTCCATCATCTTCTCATGCATGGACTTAACTGTACACAACTTAGAGTTGATTCTGAAAGGTATGAACATGTTACAGGGGCTATTATTGCCTTTAAAATATTGAAAAAAATGTCTTTAAATTTTAGTGAAGGAAATCTGGCCACAAAGCAAGTTGTTTTTCTTCAGAGACCTGTTATGTGGAGTTCTGCTGTCCAGACACCAGAGGTGAGTAACATGTTTATTGTATTAATATAAACAAATTAGTACTTCACGTAATTATTAGGTACAGAAACAAACTAGACTTCAAAATTCATGGGAAAAAAGTGGCAGAAGAGGGTTTCACTCGAAAAAAGTTCAAGTTTGTGGAGAGTTTTTGCAGCTGAACGCATGATACTTTTTTCTCAGCTACATACCTCTTAAATTAAGCCAGAGAAAAGTATAAATATACTAAAAACCTGTTTTGTGCTAAGGAATTACTGTCTGTCAGGTGGATGAGGTTGTCTATGCTGTATTTCTTTAGAAGTCTTCAGGAAGTCTTAAATGTTCTGATTCAAATCTTAGATCTGTTGCACATGAAAAAGAAAACATTTTATTTTTCCCTCCAAAACACCTACTTTCACACTAGTGGAAGAATACAAGTGTCAAGCTGTGCAAGGGATACTGTAGTCTGGAGGTTAACAGCGTTAAGGGCTGTTAGCTCCCGAGTCCTTCTCAGGGCTGCTTTCTATCGATTCTCTGCCCAGCCTGTATTTGTGCTTGGGATTGCCCTGACCTATGTGCAGGACCTTGCTGAACTTCATGAGGTTTGCACAGGCCCCCTTAAGCCTGTCCAGGTCCCTCTGTGTGGTATCTCTTCCCTCCAGTGCGTTGACCGCACCACACAACTTGGTGTCATTGGCAACCTTGCTGAGGGTGCGCTCAATCTCCCTGTCCATGTCTCCGACGAAGATGTTAAACAGCACTGGTCCCGCTACTGGCCCCTGAGGAACGCCACGCTTCACTGGTCTACACTTGGGCATTGAGCCGTTGACCACAAGTCAAGAGAGTGTGAACATCCAGCCAATTCCTTATCCGTGGAGTGTTCCATCTGTCAAATACGTGTATCTCCAATTTAGAGATCAGGATGTCATGCAGGACAGTGTCCAGTGTCTTGTATAAGTCCAAGTAGATGATATGTGTTGCTCTCCCCTTATCCACCATACTGTAGTGCCATCATAAAAGGCTACCAAATTTCTCAGGCATGATTTGCCCTTAATGAAGCCATGCTGGCTGTCACAATTGCCTCCTTATTTTCCATGTGGCTTAGCAGAGATTTCAGGAGGATCTGCCCCATGATCTTGCTGGGTACAGAGGTGAGACTGACTGGCCTGTAGCCCCCTGGCTCTTTCTTTCTCCCTTTTTAAAAATAGGGGTTATGTTTCCCCTTTTCTAGTCAGCAGGAACTTCACTGGACTGCCACGACTTCTCAAATATGATGGATAGTGTCTTGGCAGCTTCATCCACCGGTTCCTTTGGGGCCCACAGATTAATCTCACCAGGTCCTATGGACTTG
>JAHREE010000161.1:2060751-2076092 GCA_033628505.1 Tringa tobata
AGTGACAGTTTGAATTGTGTAAGAAAGGAATGAAGATATTTAGTATTTTCCACAAGCTGGAGGAGTGTTTGATTTTGCGTGTGTGTTTTTGTTTGTTTGTTTTAAAGGGTGTTGTAAATATTGGTGAGGGGAAAAAATGAACTATCTGGCTGTTGTTAAGTTTTAATGTAATTTTCATTTTGCTTGCCTTGCATAAATTCAAAAGCCTAGAGAAATGTAAGTCTTACACTAGAGTGTTAATAATTTAAGCTATGTTCAGAGTTGGTACCTACAGAAAACCTCTGGAGGCTGTAGGCAGACACTTCCTCCTGTAATATTATTTCACCTACACAGGTTTTATGTACTAGGGCTCCTTGTACATGTGAGCCAAAAGCTATCTGAGCATATAGTTTGTGTAATGATGTATTCATAATTTACTCGTGAGAGGAAATGAAGAACCACTCGTCCTCTGAAAGCTAACTTGCAGCCTGTGAAAAAGTAGTTTGAGAAACTCACTAAGAAGCATTGACAGCAAAGTGCACAATGATGCTGATAATATACAGGAGGAAGTAGTAGGTTAAATTTAATAGGTAATATTAGGTGATAGACTATATACAGATATGCTGATAAATACATAAAAAATTTCTCAGCTAAACGTATCTCACACTGAGTAAAGTGTATTCAACTGTGTCAAATACCAGAAGGAGTGTTCAGAGGAAAGGCTGAAGCTTTTGTGCTTCCATCCTCACCGTGGGGAGGAGTTGCTTGCGTGGGGGAGGCTGACACTGGCAGGGCTCTTTGGGGAGAGGCATGAACAGGAATTATTTTTATGCTGCTGTGTTGAAATAACATTTTACAGAGGAAAAGCTGGATAAAAATGTATCTGCAAAAGATAAATGTGCTTCTAACTAAAAATTGCATTTTTCCATTAGTTTTAGAAGCAAAAGCTATAAATGCTTGCCACAAGCTAATGGAGAATAATTTGGTCAAAATAAGAAATGAGAACAGAACTGGGCAAATGAGTTCACAACGCTTCTGTCGGTGTTTGCAGTACAACACACACAGACAAGCACTGCAGACCTTGAGAGAAATGTGAGTACATTGAACTGCACCACCCTGCTCCCCTGCTGCGGTGTCCCACCAGCTGGGCGGGGGTCTCCCTGTGCAGTGGTGGGTGCTGGCACTACACGCAGGGGGCAAATTAATGCTGATAACTGACCCCAAACCAGCACCCTGGGAGACGAGCAGGGTGGTGGAAGTCAGGCAGCAGTCCCTGTGGCGGGGGGAGCTGTGCAGAAAAGAAGCTGCTTATTTCAATAAGCAAAAAGTAACTCGTGAAAGGAAAAAAAAAGTTACATTTGCTTAGTACAAAGCCTTACTGCTATTTCAATTTATTTTTACAAGGTAGGGGGGAGCAGGGGAAACCCTTTCTACTTTGATTGTCATTGTAGGAGCATGAAATTATTATTGCTTTGGAGCTGCTTCCCAGTTTTATCACGAAATTATCATAGGCAGGCTTGTTTATTTTTCACTCTGCAAGAGCAACTCTAACAACTATTTGTAGCAGGTTTGGGGTTCCCCCTCCCCCCCCCAAAAAAAATAATCTACAGCCCTGGAGCTGGAGAGACCCCTTCAGCTTCTTTTTCCTATTGCACATTGCTGAAAGGGGCAGCAGCTTCTATTTTCTTGCTTGAATTTCTTTGGAAAAATGCTGGCAGCCTGGCAAAGCAGTTCTGAATTACGACTGTTTTAAGAGCCAAATATGTGCCAGCAGGGCAGCAGAGGAGTACCTGTGGTAGTAGGCATGGAAGGAATCCATTCTTCCCAAGGCTTCTCTCCCTGCTTTCCCACCAGCATCTCAAGGTCACAGAAGGTGGGGCACAAACCTCATGTTCCTTCCTTGTCTGGGGGCACCGCGTGGAGGAGGGTCACCCCACCAACGGGGAGAGGGCTGGGCTGGGTGCTCCCTGCAGAGCCTGACCCAGCCACTGCCTCCTCATGCAGCCCACGACTCTGTGAGCCACGGGTCATGGTCAGGCAGTAGCAGGAATGGTATGCAAATGCAGAAGAAGTTATGAAAATACATGTTAAGTCTGCCTCTGGCAGAAAGACAAGCAACTGGCATATTGTAAATGGGGTAACAGCTGGTTTGTGGATATACGGAAATATGTTGCACTGCTTCTGGAAGTATTTTTCACAAGTTATCCAAAACTCTGGTGTGTGCAATTTTATAGTCGAACCTGTAAAAGCAGCAAAGAATGGTCAAAAACCCTAGGAATTCTGAATATTCCAGGTTAGAACTCATCAGTAATTTTTTTGATATACTTTCTTTTATAAAGCAGTGTCCCTGCTTAAGGTGATTAACACTAGTGAATCCTAAACCAAAACTGAACTACAGCTATTTATATAACAAGTTACAATGTGTAAAGTACTAAATTGAATGCAGTTATTCTTTTCCAGAATATATTTGAGATAAAAAGAATAATTTAACTTTTAACTGAGATCTCTTCATGTCAGCTGTTGAGAATGCAAAAAATTGAAATAAATTAGTATCTTTTTAAAAGAACTTTTTCCCTTACAAATAATGGGATGTACATAAAGGAGATTCTGTTTGGGAACAAGGCTAGGAATTGAACGTGCTCTGGACGTCCACAGGAACACTCTAGAACATCTCCACTTCTAGCAGGAAAGGCTTTTCTTAAAATGAAATCAAGCCATATTCTTTTTCAGGGCCCACAGTTTTAACTGTGCTTTAGTCCTTGCTCTGGCATCTCACAGGTGTTGACTGGGCTGCAAACCTCTGTGAATTTTTCTGGTTTTTGTTTGTGGGTTGGTTTGTTTTTTTTTAAATCAGTGTAAATATGCTCAAGTGCTTCCTCTGAACCCACTCAACGGTTCCTGTATAGTTAGGGACAGCTGTTTTTATTTTGATGCCATTTGTCTCACAATATGTTAAGTTGCCCCTGCTGTAGAAACATTAATCTAGATTGTTTTTCTAGCTCTCTTATCTTTGACCTCACAGGGCTACGTTTAGGCTCCATGCAGTAGTTGAACACAGAATAAACCACCCGTCTTCACAGGGCACCGATGCTGAATCAGAAATAACTGAAAATGCTTCTAAAACAAATGATGGGACATCTTCTAATTCTTCCTTTGTAGTTAAAAATTTTTACTTGCAAAAGTGAGAAGGGAAGGGTGCATTTTGGGTATAGGAGATTCTAATTTAAGCCGCTTGTTTCATCACATGGTCTTACCCAAACAGAGCATTAAGGTATGCCTTTATTAGTGGTGTTACCAGCACTGTCCATTAATTAAATTAAGTTTGTAAATTAGAAGAGCTGTCAGAAGTAACTGTGTTGGTAAGATTTTTTTTGTATGCTTTTTTTTTTTTTAGAGAGAGATACATGCTCTTCAGTTTTCATTTTGCCAGACTGTATTTTACATACTCATCTTTTTATTGAAAGAATAGCAAATCAAAGCATGCGTGCCTTCTGATACACACACACACGCACTTATTTATTCAATACCAAGGCTTCAATTAGAAGCCTGTGTGTCTGAAATGTAATAGAGAAGTCCCTTACCTGTGTGTGACAAGAGAAATGCCCTGCAACTATTAGAAAAACGAGAGACAGAAGGCAACCAACCCTGTTCATGAACCTCTGTAAAAGACTGTTTATACTTTAAGTTGCTTGGGGAGGAAATACTCTTCTACTGTTTACAAGCAAGGAGAAACTCTCCACTGTATAAAGAATTTTGTGCCCTGCTCATCATTGTCACAACAGTTATTTACATACCTGGTCAACTGCGACAAACTGCTGCTTAACTTCTGTGTTTCTGGTCTGTAAAATAATTGTTTTCTTTTTGTAAAGCCAAGATCTTTTCTACATTTCTGATAGGAAGTTTCTCACCATTAAAAGCACTTACCAAATCAGCTACCAGTTTCTTTATTATGGTTGTCTCACGCTGACATTAAATGAGTTAGATGAACTGCTTTTTTGCAGACACGTGTACATCTATACGTCTCACAAGGGAAAGCTTGGTAGACTTACAGCCATCTATTAAAAGCTGATTAGGTTTTCCTTGTTCTTAGTATATTAATCTCTCAAAGGTTAAAAGTGCAGGTTGCTCTCTTGACAATTCCCTATGGCTTAACTTAGAGCATAGCATTAGTTAGGATTTAATTTTTTTCAGAACCAAATTCCTGTATCGGAATTTAGACAACTCATATAAATGTAAAGAAGTGAACATTCCTGACTTTGGGTAAGCACACCTTGAGAGAGACAAAGTGTTTTAGAGGAACTGGTCTGGTAACACGTTCTGATCTCTTTAAGCAGATGAACTTTGACAACATCTGAGCGAATGGAAATCTTAAAAGGGAAGTAGCAAAATCACTGTGGCTGACTTGTTACAAGACACGCTAATCCAAACATCAGGAAAACGTCAGTGACTAACCAAAAAGTCATTTGAAGCATCCTTTGCTTACAATGCGCCCTTGCATCTGTGACGTGCTGTCATCATATGCTTATTTTGCTATCTGAAAGGTTCTCTTCTCAGCTCTCCCTTACTCTTTAATTGTAGAACCAGCATTTTCTGATTGGAGAGATGTAGGGATTTCAAGTCTGACTTCAAGGTGCTAAAAAGTATTGTATTTCTGTACTTTTGAAAGAAGAAATACAACTTCACTTCAGCACATCTTGTAGCAGAGGTGGGAAAGCACTGAACTCTCTCTCGGAAGCGCTCAGTGCCTGCATTCTTGGACGACAGGAAAAATGAGACTCACTTACCAAACTATAGCGGTATGGATAAAGAAACAGTTTAATTTTATCCTTTTTTTGCTTACAATATAATTCAAAGACAGTCTCAGTTTCCCTATTATGTAGAGTCTAAATTAAACCTGTTAATATTTATTAGACAAATCAATGGTTTGCTTAGGCTAACTGAAGTTTTATGGTACCATTCAGGCACATGTGTGTACACAGTACTCATGTAAACAATAGCAAGGGAAAATACAAGCAGTGTTTCACTTAAGCCTTATATAAAAACAGCTTAGTAGAACAAGTCAACTTTACAGTGCAAATCTGAATGAGAATAAACAGGATTAAAACTTCCCAAGGTTTGTTTTGAAGTGAAACTCTTAAAGCAAAAGAGGAAGAAAAGAGGTTGAAAATTTTAATGCAGTCCTGAGCACCACATCATTTTTTTTTTTTTTCAATTTTGTAGAGGAAATGTAATTAGCAACACCTGTTACATGTTTTTGCCAGTCTCAGTCACCATGGCCCACATAAGCATGCAGAGTGACTGTAGAGAAGAACCACACCGTGGATGGTCCAACAGCAGCCTGTAACAAGACTAAATACATTTTACTACCTCCAGACTCCACTCCTCCTACCTGCAGTACATGCTTCAAGATACCTCTCAAAATCAGGTAACCTGCTCTATACAAGGCAAGTTTATAGCTAACTCTATAGACAGTAACTACAGCTACTTCCCACTCAGTCAACATCTCGTGCAATTACCCTGCTGACAATTAAATACAGTGATAAACATGAGACAAAAAGAGCTGCTGAAGTACTTAAGCTTAGTCTCTCTATTTTCTCATTGTTTAAATTCCCTTTACATCCAGGCGGTACAGTTGCTTGAGGTGTGCTTTATTTTATGTAAAGAAAAGTAGCATTTAAGGCATGTTTAGTGTATTATGAAAAAAGACTTAGTAAAAATAGGTGGACTCCCTTGTTTCCAAGTAAGTATAATGTAGAAAACAAAATGTAGAAACTAGCTGAGTTAGCTCGTTCTGAACTGCTTAAAGAAATAAAAAGAGGGTCCCTGGCAACCTCAGAGAGAAACAACCAGCTAACTTCTTAAACAGCTAAGCAAAATTCATTTACCATAAGAACACTGCTAGTGCTTTTAGACCCTGCATTCATGTACACTTAACAGTATGTCTGCTGTATTCATCTCTAAAACATTTAATAATTCTATCATTCTAGACATAACAGAATTAAGCAGCACTCATGGAAATTGTCAGTTATTGCAAATCTGCAAATGCAACTTGAAATAAAGATCTGATGGGGAACAGAAGCATGAATCTAAATTTTTCTGTCAAATAATATATTTCAGGTGAATGAATAAAACACATTAACATATGTTGAAAACACAATTAAGTCTTGCAGAGAATTGGGTTTGATATTTCAGGTACTTAGAATGTTTCTACTGGGAATATGAGCAAAGATGGTGCTACAGTGTTATGTAGTGTAACACGAATATTTGTGAGGTATAATCTGTAAGCAGTTGCCATAAATACGCACAGGTATAAGCCATTGACTTTTCTGCCACAGTTATTCTTTAGAGAAGCTGTGGACTGGAGAACAGCAGAAGTCTGCCTTAACAGGACAGAACCTGTCCCCTGTTGTACACAAACCTCTACCGTTAACAAAAAAACAAGTCCAGAAAGTATGTTAGATGTATATCAAGAATATATATGTTCAAGAGCATAGTGAAATTGTCCTTTTGGTATTACTAATACTATAGATCCTATTAGTATTTGGGATATACACATAGTGGAATATGCACATCCAAAAGTAAATATTCAAAGCCATCTTAAAAAAATAAAAGCTAAATTAGGAATAAGCTACGTTGCAAGAAGCTTCCTGCAGAACTATATATTTAAGGTGATAATCTTTGAACTAAGATTTAATATCCACTGCATTCAAAAATGGCTTGCTGTGAAATCTTAATCTCACTTTTCTCCCACCCAATCAGACACATCTTCAGGATTGTGATTCAATGATTGTTTAGCAGCAATTTTAGAGAACTGTAAATTCTTTTATTAACAGGCATTATAAACAGATACTACTACTTTTATTTAAAAACCATGAGTGCCACATTGATGAATATACAGCTCATGAATAACTTAAAAGTATTTCCCATATTAAAAGGCAATGCACACAGCATACAAAAAGTATACTAAACAAAGCTATGAGGATACATGATTGAAGTGTCTAAAATGATATATACAGTACATAATGTTTTGTTTATATTCAGTACAGGCTCCTGTACTGCCATTCCCATCATGCCTCACTCTCCCCTGACACTGAATTTTGCACTTCTTCTTCCAAAATTGGTACAATCAGGTTATCCTTGGACATCAGGTTATACTTCATCACGAATTTAGTGAACCGGTGACACAAGAAAGTTTCATTCTGGAGATGAAAAAAGGGGAAAACACAATATATACAGAAGGACTATTTTAAACAATTGAGGAGAACATACTGAAAAAACCCCCACTGATTATATGTAACCGCCTCATTAGATTTACAAGTCTTAGAAAGTAGTAGTAATGCTTAAATGGTAAATTTAATAGTGAAGTTGTTACTGCAATTGACAAACCTACTGAAGCTCAAGCTGAAGTTACAGCTCAATTCAACAGCACTTAGACAATAATATAGTCAAGAATCAAGGTAGTCCTGATCTACTCTCCAAAAGAGAAGCGTAAGGTATTGTGAAACTCTTCTTACATGCACCAGCCCCAACAGAACAGGACACAACCATTCCACAGCTGTTGCAGCAACCCTAAATGGGATTTGGCAAAGGTTTCCTTTTACATTGAGCTATAGCCTGCCTTTCTATGAATTTCTACTTTTCCATTAAAAAAATAGCTGGAAGTTACTGGTGCACAAGCTGCCACCAGTTATTCTGTTTATTTGCAGTTTTACAATTATAATTCCTTAATTGTTGTGTAATGGATACAAACAGGAAACGTGTACGTAAGCAGTACTAACTATACCAAGTGCTTGAATACGTTCAGGAATCTTTAAAACAAGATGAATTTGTACAAAAACTCTCAAATTCTGACCTTTTATCCAAATGAGGGAAACCATAACTGGGTAAACTAATTATAGAAATTAATTTTCATTTATATATATGTATGCATAACATAGCATTTCAACTGTAATCTACTATAATCAATACTTCACTTGAACGCAGCTCTTCTGGCAGGATTAAAAGAAAATGTGTAATATAATTACATCACAGCTATAACTTCAGTAAATGCCCTTCTTTCAAGATGTAATTTGAAACTACTTACTTCATATTCATCAAATATCTGCCGGTGATGAAAATAAGCATGTGAAAATATTCTGTAAATCCTTCGGCACACTGATCCTAATTTGGCTACAGAGGATTCCTTTATGCTAACCCTGTAAGCATCAGGAGAAAGGTTACAAACCAGCTCTGCCAAAACGACTCCCAAGACACTTGTTGACATGAATTCCCATTGTTAATACTCTACTATATAATTGCATATGAAAATAATAGACTTAAGTGTTGCAGATATCTGTGTCTGCGATTGCTTATTTTTGCAACAAAAATTAAAATCGTGGTGCACGCTTCACATTTAAAAATTGTACTCTGACTACAAGAAAAGTTTTGCCTGTAGTTAATGGAGTAACAGTTACGGGCTGAATTTCTGGTTTCTAGCATTGGTGGGCCAAGGGAAGAAGAACTCCTCCTTGCCAGTACCAGATTCCTAGAGAAGCACGGTTTTGACTTCTCCAGTTAGGTTTCCATGACCCGGCATGCGGGCTGCCCAGTCAGAACACTCTGTCTTCTGTGGTCACTGATGTCCCACAGTAGATTGGTGTTGGCTTCTGGAGGCTTTCAGTGCCATAGTGTTTTAAATCCTTTGAATCACTGCATATCTCTAAAGGCCATCCTGTTATTTAGGTTAGCGCTATACCAACGGAAGCCCCATGACACCAGCAGGTACTAGTAAAACAGTTTCCACGTAAAAAGCACCCAATACCTCCAGTAAATGGCAAAGTATTTGAATAGGCAGGAATTCTTCCTCGGCTTAAAAGTGACAATAGCTCTACCACCAAGTGCTACATGCTGCAGGGCTTCTGATGTTTCCAGTAGTAGCCCATGAAAAATGTGTTAGGCATTTCCACGTCTTTTTTAAGTGTTTAGCTCCCACCTCCTCCCTCTCTCCCTCCTCCCAAAAGAAAGCATTTTTACCTGCTGGGGAAATATTTATTGCTATTCAGAAGACACGCAGCTCCATCAAGTGTGTGTCTGGTGTAGTCTATAGCAGGACACTACAAAACCAGACAGTGAGTGAGCATATGTATGAGTGCACGCATGACACTGTTATATAAGTTGTTTAAAGAAAAACATTTTCATTATATTTCCTGATGCTTTTAACCTCACTGGTCATTTTTATTCCCAGAAGTTTCACATAGCTTCTCTGAAGGTCTAACTACATTTCGTCCTGAAGCGAGCCGTTTGTTTTCTGTGTTTCATAGCCCATGTAAATTATTTCAAGAAAATAGTTACTATGGAAATGTGATTATGCACACAAGTAGTGAATTTTATGCATCTCCTTAAGTAAGGCTGTATAATAAGAACACATACTGGAAGTACACTGAAAGACTATCAGTACTTCACAGTTCGTGTGTTTCCCATGTAGTCAAGTTGCCAGACTCCTTTTACAGTCTAAATTAACACCTTATCAAAAAATAACTAACAAAAAAAAACCCCAAAACCAAACCCCAAACCAAACAAACAAAACAAAAACAACAACAAAAAACAAAACCAAAACCTGCACCTAAGTATATGAGTCTTTCTTAATTTTGGCAAAGAAAAACAGTCTTTAGTGTAGCTAAGTGTGTAACAAGCCAAGCCCTGGCTCTGCAATCAAGTACGTGAAGAGAAGGAAGAAAGAAAAGATGAACTGAGCCAGGCTGAGAGCAGGAACGTCTGCCCATTTTGCCATTCCCCAATTTCAAGAAAAAGACTTCTCAGTTCACATTTTTGTCATCAGTTCAGGGTTGCATCACCCAATATCTGACAGCTATTACCAACGTGGAAAACATCTGATGCACGATGTGTGCTCAGAGATTAAAAGCAGCCTGAAGTTCTCCAGTCTGTCTGACTAACACAGGCTTACTGCATGCCAATATACTGAGTGGTGATGAGGGCTAAAGGAGGGAGTGTAAAAGAAGTTGGCCTTCAGAGCTAAATCAAGCCATCTCAGGAAATTACAAAAAAAAACAAACCCAACCCAAAGCTTACAGGACAAAAAGGATAATGTTAACAAGAACCAATACCTTACTCTGGAGGGAAGGTGAAATACAAAGACAAATCTGACAGACTGCACTACTACCATAACTACTACCAACAAAGACCTTCTGAAGGAAAAAAAAAAAAAATTATATATAACAAGTGCTTCCACAGAAGAGCTGAACAAAGTTTAAAGTAATCGGACGCTCAGATAGATAAGCTACTGCCATGCTGATAACCCACTCAACATAAAGTATTTTTATGACTCCACTACATCTTAGGAGTAACTTCCCTAAGAACGCGCATGTGCCGTGGCTTTGGGAGTGTCAGGGCTTATATGTCTAGTGCTACGGATCAAGGCCAAAGTTTGAAGAGGACAGCCTATTCTCAGCATGTGCTCCTCTTTCAATTAAACAAAGTCCTTTTTCCATTGAGTTTCAGGCTGCCTCAACACAAATTAAAAGAGAAAAGAGGAGAATGTGCAAAGTCTCTAATACTGTGGTAAAAAGCAGCTCTTTCCTACCTCATCCCATTCTTTTGTAAATAGAATGGGAAAGAAGGAACCCGCAAGCGATATTCTTAACCCACAGAAGCTCTCAGTTTGACTAAGCCACTACAGCAGTCTCCCCGTGAGCATATAAACTGTGAAAAGAAATCCTACATCAATGGGGTCAGTTTTCCAAAATAGATCCGTACCTCTTTGGGAGTTTTATGAGCTGCACAAAGGAAAATCCATTGTTCAGTTGCTGTCATCTGAGTACACGTGTCAGGGTGACATTCACTCTGTTAAAACAATTGTTCAGTTATGAAAACCACCCAACAGCAAAAATGAGCTGACCTTTTCGAATCACTCTTTTGCCCTGTCCCCCACCAAAAGGTTTATTTGCCATAAGTCTTTAAAAGCCTAAAAAAGCTCTTAAGCCACTGCTTAAGTCTATGTGTATAAATTTAGAAGAAGAAAGTTCTGCAAACTCTGTCTTACTAAAAAAGTGTCTCCTCTCTGATACAATATAAAAATATCAAGAAAAGAATTACCTGAAGTTTGACAGCTAGTCCATTGAGCTCAAGGCAGAATTGTCTAAAAAAATATAAATATAGCAGCATCAAAATCAACAACTGGTTTTCCCACATCTAATCTGACATAAGGTTATACATGCTGATCTTCACAGATCTCTTAATGTTTTTGGAAATAATTCTTGTAAAGTGGAAAAAAACACATCAGAACATGAAAAAAATAATCTTTAAAGAATACCACCAAATAATTTCAGCTGATGTCACACCTAGAAGTCAAAAGGCTAAGAATTAACACACTATAAAAAGACTACAAGTTGTCAGAAACATAATTTGCACCAGCATTTTTTTTTTTACTCAGCAAAACAATTATATTTTAATTCTTACCTGGCAGTAAAGGTTGAGTTTAACCAATAATTTAGTGGATGCGTTTAAGATACCAACTTTGTTATGGAATTTCACAAGTACAGATTGTGAAACTTCAAGAAATTTATTTCTTAAGAGTGTGAGTTTTAACTTCACATAGCTGGATCATTGCATCCTTCTAAGATATACTTCCTCCAGATCAATTAAGTGGCTAAAGTCTCACACAGATCATGAATGGAGTGGGACTTCTAGAAGTACTGCTTTCACTTGAATGAACTCAAAAGTGCATTCTTTAAGAGAATTCACCCCTCCATTCTGCAAGAAAAATCTGAATAAATTTTCCAAAAGTGCCAAGTATTTAGTGACAAGTCACTTCTATGAATCTATAATGGTTTTTCAGTGTATGTGAAAGGACAGAGGAAATGCTTAAAATGTGTCTTTTGCAATTGTATGTGGACACTTTTTCCTCTTTTGAGGACTCCCCACATCTATTGGAACTATTGTGGACCAAAGGAGAGAAAAATAAAAACAGGAGGCAAAAAGTCAGGATATATAAATCTAGGAGCAGTTTAGAACTATTCTTATTCCTGAAAGTATGTTTGATAAAGGTAGAAGACACGCTTACAAGAAAAAAATAATATCAGGACATAAGGACACTAAAGTAATGGCAGGATAAAAGGATTACTACATATGTATTAAGAGGGTGTAAACCTACACTACAATTGACAAATACTTTCAGGCACAAACTACCTAGGCTGGACGTATTTATTATATGGCATAAAACAAACTGAGAGAAGGACAAGAAGGTTTGAGTTTCCTTACAATTAGAAAAAGAACTGTAAGACATAGGTACTTCTGATTTCCCAGCTAAAGCCTACTTTCCTGCAAGTTCCAGAAAAAGCACTGGCAGCATCTGGAAATCACATTCCCAATTAGTAGAGATGAAGAACTGATGATACCAGGAGAAAGTGCTATGGAAATTCATTACTACATATTCAAAAGAACAACTTTTGAATGAGGTATATGGAAATTCATTACTACATATTCAAAAGAACAACTTTTGAAGTGAGGTATAAACATTTTTTTTAAAAACATGAAAAACACTAGCTCAGAGCACACCATAAATCTTTAGAAAGAACAAGGAATTCAGAAAATAATGCCAAGTATAAAAACATTTAATAGTAGAAATATCAGGTCTCATTTAAGTTACTTTTGATCTGTCCTATTCAAAAAGGCTCACTACCACTACCAATGCACAAAACCTAAGAATCAGGACACAATGTTGACAAAAGGTGGATTCTTACCTTAAATGTTCATACTTCCACACACCTTCATCCTGGCCTTCAGGAGGTTCAAGGATCTTATCAATGTTGGAACAGTCTGCCCTTATGTTTTGCTGAATATACTAGGAGGGGAGGAAAAAAATAAATCTAGATCTTGTTGTAATTATAGCAAGACAGTATATTTAGGACGTCTTTGAGGGACTTACGTTTCCTCTTTACTTAAGGAGTGACTGATGGACTAAAAAGTTAAAGAGTAGATGGGCTGGGTAAGAAAACTGGTATAAAAAATGTGAGATCTGAAAAATACCTTTCCTGAATTAGAAAATGTAAAAAAAAAGGGTAAATTTTACAGCTTTTTTACAACATCCTTCTCAAAACAAAAGAACCCTGCAGGAAACCTCACCTTTTTCTTAAATCTGATTTGTTTAAACCAGACATAGGAATTCTAGTTATTTTTGCATACACAATTAATAATTTATTTTTTTTTAATACACATAGGGTCCTTATGAAGTTCACTTCTGTGCAGCAACATTCCAAGCAGATAAATAGCATATTTTTACCAAAATACAAAACTTGGGAAACTGAACTTAATAACAACATTTCACGTGAGTAAGAATACCTGCTGAACAGCTAACGTACTATCCATTTCTTCAAAGGATTCATCAGGCCAATTGTAGAAATCCTGTTAAAAAAAGTTTAAACCAATTTAACAAAAATTAGGGGGAGGAGAATAAGAGGGGGGAGAAAAGCACACAACCTTCAATAAGCTTGAACACGCAGGAAAATAGATGTAAAGGTAGTTTATACAATTCCAGGAAGCTACATCTTAACAGAAGCAGCACACGATCTTGGCATTAGGGTGAAATGGGATTTAAGCTCCTAATGTCACAACAGTAGAACATCTTGAAATGAAAGTTCTGTGTGACTCAGCGTACCATAAACATCGTCTCTCCCCCACGTCTTGCTGTAACACCTATATAGCCTGTATTTTTTAAATGAAGTGTTTGCATAGAGTGCCCACTTTACATGTTAGGCCGTGCAAGAATAGAGAAGAGGTCTGAAGAGAGTGGCATTATACAATTATTATTAAACTAAGAACCCCAGTATATTCTAGGAATAACACACCACCAAAAACATCTTTTTTAAACTGAGACAATATAAGGCAGTGTCAGCCTGACTTGGTACTACACTCTCTTGGTATGGTCAGTATGCTGCATAACTGGATGGTTATCAGCTCTGCTAACCCACACTGTTTAGTACTGTTAATGATAAAACCAATCTGAAGTTTCACCTCAGATCCAGCTGTACAGCTGTGCTCTGCAGCAATTCACATCTGCTGCAACTATCATCCATCTTACTTTGCAATTTTCGCATCTAAAATTTGGTGCTACTCCCTCTTATTAAGCAGAGATACTGCACATCAGCCTCCCGTAGCCGTCCTCGCGGACGCAATGACTCAATGTAAATGTTCCAACTGTAAAGCTTAGCAATCTGCTCTGGTGAGAGTTCATCTCTACAGAAAGCAGTGAAAATCCACTGTTGAAGTATCATTGAGTAATTGTATTTACGGACTGAATAGCTATACCAGTATCATCCAAAATTATAACTTAAATACAGCCATAAAAAAAAAAAAGTGGTATGATTGCATCAATATACACAAAATTCTTCAACCTATGTGAACTTTTTAATATACTTTATAATTCAACCAAATCTAGTTCTATGTCCATCTTACTGTTTTTCAGAATGCCCAAAATTTATCAAAGGCAGATAATATTCCACTTCCTTCATAGATTAAACACGTATGGGATGAACTGGTTTACAGGGTTGCGTAATAATTCTACCTCTGCACATTCTGACCAGGAGTAAGAGGAGAAAGGAGGTGCGTTTTCTTAAAACATTGTGTCATACACTGCTCCGTTTCTGACCGTGAGCTCTCCTCACCAAAAAGTCTTGTGGAAAATTACATCTCTGAAGTAATCTAAAAAACGTAGCTTAGGTGTTTGAGCTGTACCTGTTCAAGATGACCTTGAAAACCCAGAAATCAATCAATTTCCTTTTGATGAAGGGAAAGGATCTGAGCACTGCCCAGGTTCCCCGTGAGCCAGCGTGGATTACGTAAGGGAAGGATGACTGCTCTCTCCAGAGGAACAGGCCAGGTATCGCCCCCCTGACGATGCACAACTCCCAGCCCAAGTGTGATCACGCACTGAGCGGCTGGTTACGTATTTCGTATTTTAACAGCAAGATATTTTACCAGTCATACACTGTCAGTACCAGACACGCAGCCCTGTGCCTGAGGAAAGCCTAAGACCTGGGCCGCAGCGCTTTGCCCCTGCACAAACCCGGCTATTTCACCCGCCGGGGCGACGGGCATGCCCGGCCCTGGCAGCGCGCCGCCGGTGACAGCCACCGGGCTCCGGGACGCCGCTCCATCCCACCACCCACCCGGGCGCTGCCACACGACTCGCCCTCCCGAACCAGCGCCTGGAAACCCCGAGGAAGCGGGGCGCCGGAAAGCCGCGGGGGAGCCGGTGCCGGAGCCACCTTCTTCCCCGGCCCCGGCAGGGAAGGCGGCAGCCCCCCCCAGACTCACGCCTGCGGCCCGCTCTCCCCCGCCGCCGGGGCCCGGCTGCGGGGAACAAAGCG
>JAHREE010000161.1:2085939-2108258 GCA_033628505.1 Tringa tobata
TTCCTGAATCCTTTTTTTCCCCTTTTATTCTAGAAGTAGCCGTGCAGAACCGTGACCCTTACATCTTTTTTTTCTGGATTTGTTTTAATCTTTTAGACATGCTCCGTTTATCTACAGTACTTCGTCAGATAAGGCCAGTGTCCAGAGCACTCGCCCCCCATCTAACACGAGCATATGCAAAAGATGTGAAGTTTGGAGCAGATGCTAGAGCCCTTATGCTTCAAGGAGTAGATCTTCTAGCAGATGCTGTAGCTGTCACCATGGGGCCAAAGGTAATGAAAAATTTTGCAATTTTTTTTTTTTTATGTTAATGCTTTGATATGCTTAGAAACAACATAGCAGAAAAAACTTGTTAATTTTTTCTCGGTGGAGCTGCATAATTATCATTTGCAGATCTGTAACACAAAGATGTAGGGGTATGGACCTGCTACTGCAAGCAGCCATTTTTATCACCTGAACCATGAGAATAGTGCGTGTGTCTTTTGTAGTAGCAAAGCAAAATGAGTTGCATCACTGCAGTGTATTTGTTTAAACGGTTTGAAGGTTAAGGGGATGTAGATAATAGGTTACCATGGCTCATTGACAGCCTGTAACAATGCAGTAGATAATTTACCTGTCTATATCATAAGGTGAGTTAATTACTGCATGTGGATGCTTTTTTGGTTAGGGGGTGCTTGGGGGCATTTGGTGCTTTTTTTTTAATGAATTATAACTTTGTATCACTTTACCTTTTAGTATTAACAAGGTGAAAGAGACATTGAAAATGTAACGTTGGGTTATCAGTGGAATTCCATGGCAGTGGTGTTCATTTGTGCTGCTTATAGGACAGAATATAGGGTAGGGTTCCCTGCAAGTTCTAGGTGTTTTGGAAAAGTAGCTACTGTATTCTGCATAGTCATGCAATGTGCAGTAGGGCTTGAAATGAGCCTCCTTTTTAAGGAAAAGACACTGATTTTCTTTGAGGTCATAGAAATCTGTGCAGCATATGCATGGTAGTTCCTCTCAAGGCTGCTTAGCCTCTGTAAAATTACTTCATGCGTTCCTTGCACATCTTTGGTGCTCTGGTGGCACTATTCAAAGGCACAAATGCTGTAAGCTAAGCAGATGAAGGTTAAGGAACAGTGATGTCAGCAAGCTGTGGCTGTTTTCTCTAAAGGAACAAAGTTTAAGTGTAGTCAGTTAATTTAACTCTGTTTTTTTGGATCAGGCTACTTTGTGAGTGCCTAAGCATAGTTCTAATGCACTGGTTAAAGGGCAGTGCCTGATGCAACTTACTGTAACCTTGTGGGGTTTTTTTTTCCCAGTGTTCTCACTTTATCTGCTGTTCTCCATGTATTTGTAGAGATTTAGGGATTGTACTGCAATGCCTGATTCTGCTTCCAGCATTTTAAAGAAATATTCCTCTGGTGAGGAAACCTCCCTTCGGCACTGTTCTATGTTTAAAGAAATGTGGTGTGCAGTCTCATGCAATCTATGGCTACCGACGTGTTGGTTACTTTGTAGGAACTAGTTTATGCAAATGTTTGGATTTTTGACATGCAGGACCATTCAAAATGCATGTGTATTTACTGGTGGTGTTCCTTTTTTTCAGACACACAGATAAAAATATTTGTCAAGTGTAAGTCCTTTAATGTGATTGGATATAAGTAAATTTTGATGCACAGCTTGTTTCCTAACTGTCAAACAAACACTTGGAGTAAGACCATAGCAAAATAGAGAGTAAAATTAGGCAAAAGGAGAGATTATATGAAGAACATATCAGTAGTAGGATCATCCACAGAGAGTATTCTTGAACCACTTTTAGATGAAGGAGAACTTCAGGTCAAACGAAGTAGTGGTAAGTCAGGTTATGCATTATTTTGGGGTAATTGTTTTGTAGCATAGTTAGAATTACGTAAGCTCATGCACAAGTTCAACATGAGTAATTGAAGCTTAACGTTTCTTTTGCAGCTTTTAGGGCTAGTTGTACTTCAGGAGCAGTATAGCCTCGTGCCTGGCAGGAGTCCCGAGTTAGTTAAGCCATTGAGGCAGATGTGAGTGGGCTCTGTGCAGCGAGGAGCAGAGTGCGGCAGGGCGGTAGCGTGCTGCATGGCAGTCCTTAGCTAGCTTGCTTAGCACGTGATCCAAACTCTGCCTGGAGCAGAAGCTGCACTGGAGTGTGATCAGCTGCGGCAGTGTCTCGGCAGGAGCCAGCGTGGTCAGCCCTGAGCTGGACCTGACGGGCCAGGTGAGGGGACTTGTGCAGGGTCAGCTGGGCTGATGGTGGTGATGTGAGGCAGTTGCTCTCCCTTGTCCTCTTCCAACAGCTCTGGCTGTCAGGATAGCTGAAGAGTTTCGGGGCAGCCATGAACCAGAGGTGGCTCTTTGCATTTCTGCTGCCTCCGTCTCTAACTGGGACGTGATTGATTGGGGCTGCTATTCAGGCTATTAAATTCATCTGGGAACAAGCAATCCTCTTGTGCAGGTGCATGTGCCCTGTGCTCCCTCTATGGTCCATGGTTCCCATATCCTATTGCACAGGATAGTCCAGCTTTTTAGTTGAATGCAAATACCGTCTGGGAGAAGAACAGCTTGTTAACTTGCAGTGTTTGAGAAATTATTGCAAAACATTAACACAAAGCTGTTAAGTATTCTCAGTTCTCTTTGCTCATCACTAATAAGGTTTGCAAGTCTCTGCTTTTTTTTTTGTCTTCCCAGAATGTGTAACAAATTAAGCTTTGTATTACTGTTTTTCAATCACATAGACTTACTGTTCTTCAACTGCATACTTTTTATTGTGATTTGATGGAGGTTTTTCAAATTCAATTCGTTATGTTGTTATACCTTAATTTTAGGAGGAAATATCAGTGTTAGAGGGAATATTTTAAATTATTTTTTTTGTAAGTCCAGTCTTATTTTAGTTGCAGGCTTCTGAGTCTGTGGTATGAAGCATTATGGCTGAGGAATGAAGCCTCATTCTGTGAAAGTATAAACTTTTGAGCCATTTTTCCAGTTTTGCAAATGTGTGGTACTAGTTTTGGTAATGTGTGTGCTTGAAGAAAGTCCCAGCTGAAAGCTCTGTGCAAGGGGACATTTCTGTTCGGCTGTGGCTGTTCAAAAGGGTTTTAATCTTCAGTGGAACTCTTAGAGTAACATGCTGTGGATTATGTGGTTTTGATTTAATATTTGTTCTTTGTCGCCCTAGGGAAGAACAGTTATTATTGAACAAAGCTGGGGAAGTCCAAAAGTGACAAAAGACGGTGTGACGGTAGCAAAGGCAATTGATTTAAAAGACAAATACAAAAATATTGGAGCCAGGTTAGTTCAAGATGTTGCCAACAATACAAATGAAGAAGCAGGAGATGGTACCACTACTGCAACAGTACTTGCACGTGCGATTGCCAAGGAAGGCTTTGAGAAGATCAGCAAAGGAGCTAATCCAGTAGAAATCAGGAGGGGTAATTTTTTTCCCTTGTTTTTAATGTTTAATTACTGTGTCTTTTTATATCCCAAATCTGATTGGCTTCTTGAATAAGCTTCCTTCTTTTTGAAGAGCCACGTAAAGCTTTATAAGAAGAGTGATGCGTAGAAAACACACTTGTTTCTGTTACATTACTTACTTGGAACAATTTTTCATTTTTCTAATAATTTTACTATTTTATATGCAGTTGACATTTAATTTGTAATAAGTAAACTCCATTTAAAGCCACTTGTGCATTTTATTGATTTTTGGATAAGTATATAAATTTACCAGTGCCGTGTAAATAATTTTGCTATAAATTTCAATCACGGTGGAAAGCATGTCACACCACTTCCAAAAAATGATCGTTAGGTGTACAAATGACAGTATGGACCTGGAGCTGCCCGTCACTTGTTTTTGAACTTGCAAACTTGATGGATGTTTGCAGTGTGGGCTTTGGTTTGAAACTTAACCTGTTTGAGGGGGGTGGGTTCTGTGCTGCACGCCTTGGTTTGTTCACTCACAAGCAATCCCTTCCTTCTTAGGGGTGATGCTTGCAGTTGATGCTATCATAGCTGAGCTGAAGAAGCTGTCTAAACCTGTTACAACTCCAGAAGAAATTGCACAGGTAAGAAAAATAAAATTTAAACCAAGTTTCTATAGATAGTCTTCAGAAAAAGTTTTGTGAAGTCAGATTTAATGGAATTAAGTTGTGCGTGTATGACATCTAAGGTTTTTTTTATATATATCAATATTCATATATCAGTATTCAGAATATGTTTAATTGAATGATCTTCATGATAACATTTTCATTTTTTTGAGTTATTTAAAATTCCCAGTGTTCTACTTTCAACTACACTGCTAGGTAGTTTTTCTCATCTTCAAGTTTCTTTCCAAATTGTGGTCTTAAAACATAAATTTATGTACTTGGGAAGAATTGAAGAGACCAAATATGGAAGGGGATGGTGGACTGCTGTGAGTGTGGTGGATCTGTTGTGGGAGGCTCAGGTGGAGGTGGGTGCCCAGCTGGGTCTTGGGCACCAGAAGTGTTGGCCTTCATGGCACATTTCACCCCATGGCTGCAGATTTGGGTGGCCTGTGTGAGCTGCAGGAGTTTAGGGCATGAGATCTGGCCTAGGGCTTGAGGTGCCCGAGAGCCATTAGCCCTTCTGACAGAATTCTGGGCTCCTGATGTGGGTGTGCTACAGTCAGCTGTCTTGTCTTGTCAGGAAATGTGAGAATTAAAAATGGTTATTCTGATTTTCTTTATAGTGAGGAAACAAATCACTTGTATTGTGAAATAAGATTAAATGGCTTATTGTTTCAGGTTGCCACGATATCAGCAAATGGAGATCAGGAAATTGGCAATATAATCTCTGATGCAATGAAAAAAGTTGGACGAAAGGGTGTAATCACTGTCAAGGTAAGAACTGGCCAATACACAGACTGAGGGCAAAGCGACTGTCTCTTCTGCAGTTACGGGCTGGCTTTTGTGGCCTGTGATGTAGCTGCTGCTGACATACAGTATCTCACTGTAATTCCTTCCTCCCCAACTGCTTTAGATTGAGGTTTGATTACTGTTCCTTCTTATAATCCTTTTATTTTGAAGGAGGAAGCACGTAAAATTGACGTGGTGCAGAGCCTTTCATTCTGTTGTGTGTAGTATGCTAAAAATATACTTGTGATTTTGGTAGTAAATAAGGGGTCTTTAATGTGGACTTTCTTGCATCTAAACAGGATGGAAAAACTCTAAACGATGAACTGGAAATCATTGAGGGTATGAAATTTGACAGAGGCTACATCTCTCCATATTTTATTAATACAACCAAAGGTGAGTTAACAGCATTGTGTGCCAAATCCCTTACAATCGTTCTTGTAAGTTAGAAATAATGGTTCCTGTTATAAAGACTTTACAATCTGTTACGTTACCTACCATGGCAATAGGACAGGCCAGTCCTTCCCCATTGGAAACTTCTAACTCTTGGTAAAAACTTGGAGTCTGTGGGGTCTACTCGCTCTCCTCCCAAGAGTGGATGGTGTCGATGCTGACACCAAGCTGGCCCTGCAACACTCCAGGGCAATGCTGAGTTCAAAGTGGAGTCTTGGAGAAAAAACAATTTGTGTCTCTCTTTTAAATGCCGTTGAAAAGTGCAACAGTTGCTCCAAAGTAGCTCCTTAAACTTAAGAGAATGCTTGATACGTTTCTATAATGGGATTATGCATACATTGTCTGTTGTTTCTGCAGGGCAGAAATGTGAATTCCAGGACGCTTATGTTTTAATCAGTGAAAAGAAAATTTCTAGTGTACAGTCCATTGTTCCAGCTCTTGAAATTGCCAATTCTCACCGCAAACCTTTGGTCATTATTGCTGAAGATGTTGATGGAGAAGCACTCAGCACTCTGGTCTTGAACAGGTGAGGCTTAAAATCCATACTTTTAGATAAATACTGCTTTTTTGATGTGTTTTCATACTTTTAAAAGAAGACATACAAAAGCATGTATTTGCTGCTGTGTAGGACTGTTGTCTGTTCTCTCATCAGTACCAAAGAAACAGCAATTTTTGTACCTAGCAGTACTGTGCATCAGTGCAGACAGAATTTCAGTTGTTACCTAATGACCTTTCTGAGCAAAATCAGATCACTTTGTTTGCTTGATAGAGCTCTACTGAAGTAACTGTTTATAGTAGACTCATTCTCTGAACGCATGTGGAATGTTGCTTTCTGAATTCTTCTCTTCAGACTGAAAGTTGGTCTTCAGGTTGTTGCTGTAAAAGCACCAGGTTTTGGTGACAACAGGAAAAACCAGCTTAAGGATATGGCAATCGCTACTGGCGGTGCTGTAAGTAACGATGTTTTAATGGCTTTTTACTCGAAGTAATGCTAATGGTATTTAAAGTATATTTTTAGGTCCGTGGTGTGTATTTGCTGTGTTGCAGGCTCTGTCCTGTTCTTTCAAAAATGTAACAGTAATGCTAATGTTTGAATCGTTGTACTTTGTTTAAATGTGGATATTGCTGTGTAACACAGCCCTGACCAACCACGAGTGATGCCTCCTTTTAACTGACTGCAGTTACACACAATTCCCTTACAGCGTTTAGGCTCTTAAGGGGAAAGAGGAAGAACATCAACAAAACTTCTTAGAAATAGCAAAGCTTTCTTGTGGCCTTATAAAACTGATTGTCTCACAATTGCCCAGACTCGAGTATGGCACATGTAATTCTTTAAAATGTTTGGAATGGGCTGGGTAATTTTCTTTTGCACTCAACTTACCAAATAGTGATGTCCCAATTAGCGTTTCCTTTATAATGCTTTTTGTAATACACGGTTCAATATCATAGCGTGATACTGGGATCCAAAGGTGGTTATTGAAATAAAACTTAACATTAACTGGAGCACAAAGTAACAAACCATCTAATTCTATTCTAAAGTGAGTTTAGTGCCAATACTCATAACTTCTCGCAATCCAGGGAGAGCTCTGTCACGACTGCACTTCCCAGGCACTCTGAATCAGTGAGTTACCCGAGTCAGGCACGAGTGAGAAGTTGGGAGCTCTATTCTGTGAGGGCCAGTTTGTGTGGGAGCTGTGTGCCTGGACTTCCTTTGGAGAAGGGAAGAGTTGTGTTTAATTTAGCTGCAGCAGTGTGATTATGTCACGCTTCTAGCCTGCTCTGCGTGTTTGTGTGTCTAAAATAGAAACTTCATGTATAGAGAAGCTGTGAATTCCAATGGTTCACGTAATTTGTTTCAGGTGTTTGGAGAAGAGGGTTTGACCCTAAATGTGGAAGATATTCAGCCTCATGACTTCGGTAAAGTCGGAGAGGTCATTGTGACAAAAGATGACACCATGCTTCTAAAGGGGAAGGGTGAAAAGGCTCAAATTGAAAAACGTATTCAAGAAATCATTGAACAACTAGAAGTTACCACAAGTGACTATGAAAAAGAGAAACTGAATGAGCGACTGGCCAAACTGTCTGATGGAGTAGCAGTATTGAAGGTGAGAAGTTACACTTCTTAGGGAAGTCCTTCATTGCTGAGTTACTGCTGTGTGGTCATCTCATAACGTTAGCAGTTGATTTGGGTAAGGAATTTGGCTTCTTGCAGCGCTACACCTTCCTATTCAGACCTCGGTGAAATAATCAACTAAAACTGTGTGTTTAGGCTTCTTGAGTGCTGAGGTACAGAAGAACACTGCCAGTGTGGGAGAGCAGGGCTTTGCTTTCTGGCACTTCTTGGTTGGCTGTTGAGTTGTGGCAGCAGTTCTGTAGCCAGCAGCGCTTCCCCACCCCATCTCCTTGTGTGGACCTTGATGTGTGGCTGGCTTCTTGTAGGTCGGTGGCACAAGTGATGTGGAAGTGAATGAGAAGAAGGACAGAGTTACTGATGCCCTGAACGCCACCCGTGCTGCCGTAGAGGAGGGCATCGTTCCAGGCGGTGGCTGTGCGTTGCTTCGCTGCATTCCAGCATTAGATGCCTTAGCTCCAGCCAATGAAGATCAGAAAATTGGTAAGTAAATTGTTTGAGAGGTGTTAAGAATAGACTTTCTTCCCTCCTGATGCTTTATAAAATTAAATACAGATTGCTTTCAGCGAGTTTTTAGTTACTTGATATTTAGAACCTCCTGTCCCCTCGGTATGGCAGTCCCCGCTTTACAGCGGGAAGGAGCTTTCACTGTGTCCCTGACTTGGATGTGAAAGAACCAATAACAATAAAAGAGCAGTACCCCCTGCGAAGAACTGCAAACCATTGAAGGAAGAGTTGGGTTGGAGACATTGCTGCCAGCGTTCTGAGATTTGATCTCTGAAGAGATTGTGTGGCAGATCAAATGGAAAAAGGCTTTGTGCCACATCACAGTAATCTCCTTACTAACTTCTGCAGAAGTAAAACTAAAACACATGTGAATGTCCTGCAGTGATCTAATTTGTTGACAAATGTCAAGTAGCAGAGAACTCTTTTTTTTCCCCTGGAAATGATAAAAATAGCTTATGTTCTTGCACAGAGGGGTCTCTTTTTGTACTGATCTCCAGCACATAAGAGAGTGCCTTGGCAATAGTAATGTATATAACGTGTAATTCTAAACATCCTTTTTCTTACAGGCATTGAAATAATAAAGAGGACTCTGAAAATCCCAGCAATGACTATTGCCAAGAACGCAGGTGTTGAAGGATCATTGATAGTTGAAAAAATCCTGCAGAGTCCGTCAGAAGTTGGCTATGACGCAATGCTTGGGGACTTTGTAAATATGGTAGAAAAAGGAATCATAGACCCAACGAAGGTAACCTAAAATAGCCTTTAATTCTCAGCTTTCCTTCCTGCCAGCTCTCGTGACAGTCAGCAGGTATTAAGTTATTTCTTTCCTATTTTTAGGTTGTGAGAACTGCTCTGATGGACGCTGCAGGTGTTGCCTCTCTCTTATCAACAGCAGAAGCAGTGGTGACCGAAATTCCTAAAGAAGAAAAGGAGCCGGCAATGGGAGGGATGGGCGGGATGGGCGGAGGAATGGGAGGTGGCATGTTCTAATTCCTGGGCTGGGGAAGCATCATGAGCTGTGCTGTTTAAGACTGACAGTTCTGACTTTAAAAACTTCAGATGTCAGTGCAGGAGGGTGGATAGTGACTGAAGTGAGGCTGGTGTTTAAAAGAATCACTGTAACCATCAGTTACTGGATTTCATTTAACACGTGTAATTGTTTACAGTCATTGTCCATGCCTACAGATAATTTATTTTGTATTTTTTGAATAAAGACATTTGTACATTCCTGATAAACTGGGTGCAAGATCCATCTACCAAGGTCCCGATTTAAACTTAAGGCACTTGATACTCTGTTTCAGAATTTCCTGGTGCTTGCCAGTAGTAGGAAGAACTTGGAAGCCACTGTGCGTGAGCCTAGACAATTGTGTACAAAGTAGGCAAATATACAGTTATGTGACCTTTATGTAATAAAACAAACTGCTCAAAAGTTATGATATGTATCACCTCATTCATCTGCACACAAAGCCATAGTCATGGGAGAACCTTGACAGTTTCCTACTTCTAAGATTTACTAGAAATCTGACACTTGTGCTTGGAAATGACAGGGCATGTCCCTCCAGGAAACATTCCTTTGTCTAGAATGTTTCTCAGAAATACAAGTGACTTTAATTTTGGTAAGAAATAGCTAAGCTGAACTGGCAGTACAGTTCTTTGAAATATTAAAAAATGCTATGAAAATAAGGCACGTGCATTGACTTTATTTTGCCCTGTCTACGCCGCTCCTTCCACCTGCCGGAACAGGCCCAGCGCGTCTTTCACAGCACAGCTGCGGGAGGGAACGTGCCCCGAGGACATGGAACGGGTAAGTCCTCTTTGCTGAGAAAGGGTTGTGGGGTTTTTAAATACTTCTCTTGCTCGGGTGTAGTTTGTGGTTACCTCCACTCTTGTGTTCCAGCTTTCTGGTAACGGGCTCCAGGATTTAGTTTGAATTACTTTGCACTAGGTGCTGATTTGCTCTTAAAAACGACAGCTTTGCCAACTACTGTGTTTTTTGACCTGACCTGGCTAATAACGTTAATGCTAGAAAGTCTTTTCTGCCTGCTTTTCAACTCCCCTTTCCAAACTTATGTACATTTTTCCTCTGTCTCAACAAACAAAATTACTTCACAACTTCTCAGTGCTTTAAAATTGACCTCTTAATCCAGCTGTCGCTTTCCCCAGCTTCCTACCTTCAGGAAGAAGTACCCTTCACAGGCAGGATGTGTGAAGGGCAGTTCAAGTGCTCTTTCTGGCAAAGTATCTAAATAGTCTGAACCGCTTCAGGCCTGGCTTTGTCCTGAAGCATCCCTTCCTGTGTTCTTCCACACACTCTTTATTCTGTAGTAACTGTGTGGATTGCGGACACTTCAGAGAAAGGTCCAGCTTCATAATCTGTCCCAAAGCTTCACCTAATTCCAGTAAAGAACAATGGTAATGCAAGGCAGCATAGAGAGAGCACTTAAACTGTTACCACCTATTCACTTATGTTTCTTCAGAGAGTGGGGAAAGTATTAATTTAGAGAATAGAACTATTGAAAACAATATGATGATACCAGCTATCTTAAATGTGCTAATTACATGGTACTGAAATAAAACCTGAGAGCTGAAGTATAGCTCTCTATTCTATGTTTTTTAATGACAACTGGCGTGAGGTGTGCTTCGTCTGCAGTAAGCAGAGGACGCTCTTCCTTCCCGGGGGGCAGCACGTGCATCCGTGCCCTAGCTCTCGAAGAGGTAACATTTACTTGATTTAAAGTTGCGTTGGAACTGGGACCTGTTTGCATTAGGTGAGATGTATCCAGCATAACCTAACTGCAGGGTGTAAGTGAAAGAGCCTCCCAAACATACTGCAAATTTGTAAGTGGCCAGAGCTAAGGACTGCGTGGCTGTAGCTGGAACTGCTGCACTCAGACTATCGTGCTCTTTACCTGCACCTACCCCTTATGTTTAACTTCTGATAAGTCAAGAGCATTCAGGCTGCGTTGTTTTTCCTAGTGCAGTTGCTGGTTGGAATTCCACAGCAGCTGGAGGCTCCTGACTTACCCTTGTCCTTCATTTGGATTAAAAGCACCTGCTGTTTGATGCTTGGACAAACTGTTCCGTATTCCCCATAGCCAGAACCTCAGTTTCCCTCCGCTTGGCATGGGGTGGCTGTTAGGTTACAGTCACACTACTAATAACTTAAACTTGAGTTAATATGTTACAATGCTGAAAAAAAAAAAAAACAACGCCCAACCATAAGCTTGGGTAAGGCAGAACTTACACTGTGATTACACAAGTTAATAATCAGCAGCCTGAGACATCCTGTGTTACAGTAGCTGACAACTGTCTGTTACTGGTAACACTTAAAGTTGCACTTGATTGCAGCTTGAACATTCTATATACATCTGGCTGAACAGGTGGGGTTTGTACAGTATAAAGTCACACACAAAGCTCAGATATGAAATAAATGCCCCAAAGGAGGAGCACGGCACCTCTTGTACAAATGAAGTGTACAAACAAGTTTATAATGGCGGTCGTTACAATTTTCCCTTTTAAGTCTGATGAACTTCATGAAGCATTAGCTCCCGAGGTATGCTTGTTTCTGGGCCATGGAGTTTGGAGGCTCTTCTTTCAAATGCAGCCACCATCTGCTTTACCACTTCATCAAAAAATAGCGTAGCGAGTTTTGAGTGCAAAAGTGAACGAAATTCAAAAGAAACCTGTTTAAGAAAACAGAGAAGAATTGTTTTTCTTGTATCTACTGTTGTGGTAAAATGCTGTTAGAAATACACAACTTAATTAAAGAATCTCCAGTTAGTCTAAAAGTAACCTGTGGGAGAAAGAACAGTTAAAACTGAACTATGGGTGAGCGTGTCTGTGAAGAAAAGCCTCATTCCTTGGTCATGTGACTGTCTCCCTAGGCTTTCAATTAGAAGAATCGTTTTGTTCAGTTCTCTGAAGTAATCATTTCTATTTATCTAAACTAACTGTAGTTTACTTAATAAATGGTACGTCACAAAACAGAAGTAGAAGATTTGGGATAATGAAAAGCTACTGACAAACAATAACTTATTACTTTGTGTACAGAATTCACTGGGGAACAAAAGTTGTCTGAAGAAAATCCAGCAGATTTACAGGTAAGCTGGAGCAAACCCAAGGCATTTAAAAGAGGCTTGCAATAGTAACCCAGTCAATACCAACATTCTAAATCAGTTTTTCCCTCTTGGTAGCTATAGTTATAGTACATTCAAATCAAGAGCAATTTACTGACTACAGCTACAAATTTGCTTGTGTGTGCCGTACCTCCTACCTGAACGCCTCCCCCTCTCGACCTTCGCTGTCCCGAGGCGGGCAGTCTGTGTCAGAGTACAGACATACTGGTGAAATCCTCTGTACCAACCCCTCGGGCCTCCCCCTGCAGTGCTCAGAACTTAGCTTCTACATCTTCTTTTAGCTACTGAATCTTGCTGTAGTAGTTACCGGTTATGGCAGGGGCGCAGGGAGTCCGCTTTCCCCACCCTCAAAAGAAGTAAGTCACTTTTCTGTTAAATAGCCTTCAATAACTCTTTTGTGCTGTGCTGGCCTTTGGTCTAGTTAAATAACATTCTCCTAAGGCCATGGAATCACGTTGTTGTGGAACACACAGCTTCCTAAAGTGATTACAGAGTTTTCAGGAAAAGAAAAATGTTGCTCTTCTGTGATTTTATCCGAGTCCTGCTACAGTGCAGCTTTTGGATTGAGATTGAAGTATTTTTGTCATTCCTGAGAAGTCGGCAGATTAAATGCCAAATGGAGCAAATACAGCTTCTCTCAGGTTGGTTATGCGTAATGCATATTAACTGCAAAGTACAGAAGTAATTAAAGTCCTTGGACTGAAGGCCAGGTATAGCTTCATTTACATTTGCTTGACCTCAAGCTTCAGTAAAATGAATGTGCCTTTTGGAAGCCTGAGAGCTGTTGTGTAGAGCATGTGGAGTTCTGCAGAGTGGGGATAGGAGTTTGACAGCCTATTCTGTGCAAACGTGAGGTATGTCATACACTCACAAAGTTTGCAGATGGTAAAAATGGTGTTGAGCTTCATTCTATGTACCAAATCATTTAAGAGCTGAAATCAGACTCGAGAAGTTCCCTGCTGTATGTGTGTGTCTCCTGGCAGCAGGCTGGCAAAGCAGTGCCAGGAGCACTTCTTGACATCAAAGTTTTTCTCTCATAAAGATCTGTAATTGCACAGTATGTTTTGAGAAGTTTGTTGTGAAATGCTTATCATCTCTATCTGCACAGGCCCAGAGGCAAGCAACGCAGCAGGTCAGCAACTAGCAGAAGTTAGAGTCCTTAAGGACTTGTCTTTATGAGGCAACGTCCCGCTCAGCTGGCTACATTTGCCTCTGCTACCTCAAAATGGGGTAAGTAGTAGGAAGTATCAATAGCGTTTCCCCAGGAAAGTGAAAATGTCTGTTTTAAGTCCAGTTTTAACTCCTTTTAACTGAAGTTCTTGTCCTGAAATGTCAAAAGGTGGCTTTGGTATGGGGGAGAGAAAAGTTTTCCTCACAAACTCAGTATTTAGATTATGGGGTATAAACACTTACTTAATTCAAGTTTTCTCAACTGATTTATGGCTTGGGTTAAAAGCTAGCTTATGCACTGAGCAGTAGCAACTGGCACTTTTTTGCCTGGAGAAATTCAAACACCACGAGCAAATAACATGCAAACTTTATTGGCAAATCCCACGACAAATTTTTTTTTTTGGTAGTGTCTGTGGATTCCTTTTTCCTGTTGAACTGTACAAAGCACAATACAGCAATAAGCTGAAAGTTATTAAGCCAAGGAGATTAATGTGATAGCTTATAATACTCCAAAAGCTCTCTTTCCTATTTAGGGTACCCCAGTAGATGGCAGCAGGATCGATCCGATCCATTTCTGTGTACTTTTGTAGCCTGTTCTATTTCAATGCAACACCTACTCTTAACATTATAAAATGTAAGAAAAAGATGGGATGGCAGACTAAAGAGACAAAATGGAAAAGCAGTAACTTGAGTGGAAAGCAGCGTGTCTAGGAGTACCAAGCTAAATTAGATACTGGATTTTAAGAGCAATAGTCTTGAGCTGCAGTGATATCCCATCATAGAGTAGAAAGACAGCACTAATCTGTATAATACCTGTATTATAGAAGGAAGAAGTAAGACTTAAAATACATGAAAGAGTAGAATTGGAAGCCAGGAAATTAAAGTGGCCAAACAGGACAAATGGGAGAATACCCGCCTTCTGATACCAAGAGCATGTAGGTTGTGGAATAATTAAGGAAATAGCAAAGTATGTTTAGTATTTCTCCCTCTGTATTTGACTGTCTAAAAACCAGCATGTTTAGAATTGTACAGTGAGAGATACCAATCCCTAGACTGTTTCTTGACAGGCGGGCATCTCACAGAAGACCCCTGACTCTAAAGGAAACTGTAGTGGTTTATGTGGTAAAGTTTGCAAAAAAATTTTTTTTATAGGAATGACTAAAACTAACTTGTTTGCTGTGTGTCTGTATTTAAAAAATTAGTACCAGCCATTTAAAAAACAAAACAAAACCAACAACCAAAAACACAGTTAAAGATAGTGTTTCCAGGCCCTGTTCCAAACTGTGTTGGTCTTAATCACAATACTTACTGAAAAATCCAATGTACATGTCCTTGGATAACCAGGGATACCTGGGCTGAAACGCCACACTGTTTCCAAGTGATTAAATAGTTTTCCATCTGTGCAGGATGCCTTAAAGAGAGTTTAAGAAGTCAAGCTATAATTAGGATTTTACAGACGTGACAAACTGGTATTGCTGAAGTTTGCATTTCCATTTTGTTATATAGTGAAGGTCATGGCATAGTTAATTTTTTTTCTTAAAGTGCAGGCAGCATAAGATCCTATTTGCAGAGCGTCATTTATGGCAAAGTAACTGAATCCCTTTTAAGGGAAATGAAAAATTTTTGTGCTGCGAGTCATAAAACAGATCTCTAGCATGATGCATAGAACACCAAAATAATGCTAATGCTATATACCAGCATTTTGAACAACGCTGTTTTAAGCAAAGGATATGGATATTTACCTAGGTTTTGGGTGGGGATTTTTTTCATTACACATATAGAGTGTTTCATATACTGATATATAGACTGGTAGTCTTGGGCTATAGGAATGCTTAGCATTAAAAACAAACCTGATTGAAGACAAGCTCCAAAATTCTTCTGTCACAAGGTACTATTGTCAGGAGCTACCATGAACTCAGAAAGACTACATACTCAAGTCCATAAACAGCTTATATGTTGGCTTTTAGCTATCAGCAAGCCATACTTAACTAACATTTCAGGAGTGCTTGCATATAATCCTACATTAAAACAATAAAGTATTTGCAGTGGTTGACTTCATAGTTTTCATGGCAATAAGGTCCTTATTTTCACTCATTTTGCTTTTAGCACATATAGCTAAGTTTGTGTAGCTATATTTAAAATAGAAAAACATTGAAAGACACTTCAAAATCATTCAAATACACCATCTCAGTTATCTTGGCATTTCTAGAGAGAATTCCTGTAACTGTTTGTTAACGCTTTTTTTACAGGTCTTATTGTTACCACAAGCAGCTCTGCTCCAACAAGACTGCCCATGACGAATAGCTCTTGCTTGTAGTTTGAAAGCAGTGATAAGGTAAGCCATCTCCAAGACCAATCAGCAGCACAAAAATACCTACATTTTTTCTGCCCAGAAATGAGATTGAGTGTCTTGCTACTTCTACAACAGAAAAGGGAGTAGAGGGAAGATTGGACATGAAGAGCTGGGCTTGCTTTTCCTGCTGCTGCCGCCAAAAGGGCAGGAAAAATGGGAAAATTGCCAGTGTGTCCTCCTTGTTCCCAACCTTATAAGTAGCAAACTCACTCCGTGCTTTCCTCTGTGGCAAGAACTGTGGCTACTAGTCTGATTTTTCCATTGCTCAAGCACTGCTGCCGTAAGCAACAAATCCATGCTCACTTTGTCGCCACCGGTAGCCTGTTATGCTAGACCACCATGCAAGCTACCTTTGCCCAGGGTTATTTCTGAAGACAGTGAAGTAGTCCAAACACACAAGTCACTTCTCTAGAAATGTTCCTACAGTCATATGAACATAACATAAACTTCTAGGAAAAATAATTCCCAGCAGAGAAAATACTAGTAAGTCTAGGAGGTAGAAATCTGAAGCAATGGTTCTCCTCACCACGTCCAGGATTTTCCCTGAGACCAGAAATCCTCTTTTGAGTGAATTGGAGGGAAAAAGAGTTAGTAAGTCAGTCTGATAGCTATGTGAAAGAAAAAAGCCTGCCTTGTCAGGGAAGAGTAGAAAGAGAAAGCAGTCAGCATGTATAATGCAGATTTTCCATTGTAGCTGTTCAACTTTCTTAATAAAGGGAGAAAGATATAGTTTTCTTTCCAGAATAAGTGCCTTGAATAAAAGCATTTTGCATATTCCCTTTCCAATTCATGTCTCGCCTGCACATAAGAAACCATGTTTCTGTTTTGAGCAGTCTCTCTTAAGACAAAGCCTAGAAAAGAATAGTGAAATAGGATAGCTAAACAATTATCTTGAACAGCAATCAACTATTGTAATTCCAGTAGTTATCCCAAAAAGGAGTATCTGCCAAATGAAGGGAGAGGAAGTTTTTCTACAGTCTGTTCTGAGATGTTTCTGACCAAAACAGATTTAAACTTACAAGGCAAACTAGTCTGAAGAACCAGACATCATCTAAAATTTCTCCCTTGATGTTTTTAACTATTGCTCTTGCAAAGCTGAGAAGAGAAGAAATACAACTGCTTCACTTCTGAACAAATTAATTCTAAAAAAAAATGAGCTTTAAATCAACTCTGCTGTCTTACACAGGATAACAAGTTCTTCAGAAGATCCTACACTTAAACTTAAGACTTCTCATATTAGCTAGTTAAAACTGTCGGAAGAGAAGTAATGACAGATAGCAATTTTAAGGCAGAAGCAGCTACACTTGTCAAAGATAACTTTCAAGTCAGTACTAATTTTGCATTTAAAAAGGCTTGGACAAAATTGTAACAAACACAACAAAAATTATGTATCTTCATTAATAGCTGCAAGTTTCTCTAGCAAAAGGAAATTTAAAACCCCTTATTTGGCAGCTTATGTTTACAAGCACATTCAAATTCTCTCCAGTTAACCTGTCTTTAAACAAAAGCAACACAAGTTTTGAGCCACAAAAAGCACTTCCAGCATCAGTTTTGTTTTGAAGCACCAGTGAATTACTTGAATTTCAACAAACAAATGTTACAGCTAAGAAAAAAGAAAAGGGAAAAAGAAAAAAGAGTTACCTTAACTAAATGTGGTCTCACTAGGGTAACAACCGATGTATACCTCTCTACTACAGGAGGGAATCCTATTTCTAGCTGCGCTTTGCAGTATCCAGAGCGCTTCGATAATATATCTGACTTCTTACACCAAGGAACAAATAGTTTGTAATTCTCCACAACAGCAACAACTTCATACATTTCCTGCATAGAATACCTGAAAAAGAAACACAGATGTTATTTACAAGGTATTTTAACTTCAAATTCAGTATTAAAAAGTTTCAAAGATGGTATAAACAGGAATTTGGAAGGTGAACGTACAGTTACCTGACAACACTACCACTGTTTTTGGAAATTAAAAAGAGAAAAAAAAAGTAATGAACTGGTAAAAGTCTTTGAATAAAGATACAAAACACCACACAACATCCAGCAGTAAAGTTAGTCAACAGTGAACCTGGTTTCTGTTACTTTCCGCAATATCAGGTAAATATGCATATGTTTTGAATGGAAAAATAGTTTTTCCAGCACAGCCATGTTGTCATTTAGGTACATCTTAGATATTCCACATAAGGAATCCACACTTCATGGCTACGAAGAAAAGATGTCTCAAAATGAAAATACTGTATTTCATAAGGTTTAAATAGAGGAACACTGCATTCCTTATTTTAGTCCAAATAAAAAAGTGCAATTAAAAAATACATGCAATGGAGAAACCTCACAGCATCACAGAATGGCTGAGGTTTGAAGGGACCTCTGGAGGTCACCTTGTGCAACCCCCCTGCTCAAGCAGGATATTGAAACTGTAAAAAAGAATATGATGGCAACATTTAGCTCATTCTACTGTAACATGGCAAAGTATTACATATCTATGATTTTTAATTTTTAGTTCTGACTCAGAAAAGAATTGAAGCACATGCTTAATTCCATCTGTGTTTAAAGTTAAGCCTATGTTCAACAGTGAGTACTATTGGACAAAGGTTCTTTTTAAGTGATTGTGCAAAATCTGTTGCAGTACAAGAGCTATCACATAACTGAGTGTTAAGCATAGTCAACAAAATTATGCTAATAAATAAATAGCTCCTACTGTTGTTGAGCAGAGACTGGGGGTAGTTCCCAGTCTCATTAAATGTACTGGAATTTTCCCACTAGCTTTAATGCAAATAGGACTTCAAAGCATTTTTCTATGTGCCTAAGTTATTTCATCACACAATTCATTATTTTCCTGCTTTTAAAGAAAGAAGACAATCTCAAGAAGTGAGAAGTACAACATAATGTAAATGCAAACATTAGCAGGTATTTGAGACAGAAGGGAACAAACAGACTTTTCACAGCTGTTGGTTTGGTCCCATTTCACTAGATGAAATTAATAGTTATCCTTCCTTTTCAGGGTTGCTTCTGTTTTGCCATGGAATAGAAGGGTTATTTCTGCTGTTTTGTTCTATGATGCAAGGGTTTTGGGTTCTTACAATTTTTCATATTCAATTTCAGATTGGAAAAGCTTAATCTCTACAAATTATGAAATCAAAATTCCTTCCAATTTGGTAGAGTCGTAGGGGCATGTGTCTTCAGGGATGCTCAGTCTTTGAAATTCTAGTGTTTTGGATTAATCACAGCAAACACAAAATCAGTAAGCATATAAGATCTCTTTCCACACTTCTATACAAACCCTATAATTCTTCTTTCAGAATATTCTTTTCTTTTATTTACTAGCGGAGCAGCAATGTTGAAGAAAGTTCTTGAAAAGGTATGGCTTGTTACAGGTACTTGCAAAGGAGCAGCTCTGGTCATCAAAATACCACAAGAAGCCAAGTGCCTGCAACAGTGAAAGTGCTTTTAGATATGTTTCATATCAGCAAAATAAATAACAACACATTCAGGGGAGACAAACAATCAGTTGTATAACATTCAACATAATTGAATGTCAGAAAATGTCAGATTCAGACAGAAAACCAAAGGCTCGTAGCAGTATATAAACTGTTAAAGACACAAGGGGATATTTTTTTTTTCTCCTTAAGAGAAACTAAAAATAGCCCCCAGTCACGAGAAAAGTAACTGGCAGAATAAAATACAAAGGCTCCCATTAAACATAGGCTTCCTTGCAGCCTGAATTCATGTACAAGCCTCATATGCACTTAATTTGCAGAACAGGCTTTCTTAATAGCAAAATCAAGGCATAGTCTGCAATACTTTACCCTTTCAGAATACGCAAACAAGAGAAGGTTCCACTTGGCGATACAAAGTTGAACACTGCCATAATCTCTCTGCTGCCTTCCTTCTCTTAAAAGGACAGTTTCCTTTTTGAAGTCCTTTCAGAAAGTGCATTGCCTATCCAGCTTTCAAAATTTCCTTCAAAAAATACCATGCAAAACTTTTGACACTGTCTTTCCATAAATAAAACTTAATAAATTACCTTTAAAAACGCTAGCAATTCTAAGACTGCACCTCAATGTTCTCAGTTTGTGAAAATCTACACTAAAACCTAACAAATATTCATCGTGATTAATAGGTCTGTTCTGCTAAATTATTGATTTTGCCTAGATTAAGTCAGTTAAGAAGCAAAAAGTCACCTCAAAAGCTCTTATTTTTGGCAGCAGGAAGTAAAAATGTCACTGTCTGCTGTCAGTGTTTCTACAAATGTAAGCTAAAGTGCAACCTAGGTCTTTTTCTGTCCTTTCTCTAATTAAACAATCAGGACTGTAGTTCTGGATTCACGCAGTCAAAAATGGAACTAATCTTCCCCACTAAGCATTGGGTTTGTTTGGTTGTTTTGTTGGGGCTTTTTCTTTTGTTTTGTTTTGGTTTTGTGTTTGTTGTTGGTTGTTTTTTTTTAAACACAATGAACAGATAGATGCTGTTTCTGACAAACCACCATAGTAGTCTAGCAAATTACAGTTACAAATTTTAAACAACTACAATTATCATTAACATGTTCTTTAAAAATCAACATAACTTGAATTCCAAGGAAACGTGGTAATAACCCAGGACTCACCACATTAGCTTATATGGTCACAGTTATTAGGAGACAGGTAAATAATAAATTGGTATTGAGTTTGGAGAAAAATAATCATCACCATCAGCTGATTAGAAACAATCCGTACAGAGTTTTTATAAAAGAAAGAAGCAACTGTGATACAAAGCAAGATGACTGACAACACAGATTGTAATCACTGCAGTTGAAAAGGAACTACTTAAGATGGGACAGAAGTATGGTGTCAAGATTAAGAATAAATAGGTCAACTTTAGAAGTCTTTAGACAGCAAGGTGTGCAAATGTTTGCAACTGTATCTCAAGGGACCTGGACATAGTCTGTTTTTTTCCACACAGGCTGGACAAGACTGTTAAAGAAAGCCTTGCTTTGACAGAAAGGCTGGAAGGATGCCAGTAACATTGTAGCTGCCTCAACCAGATTCATAGAAAGTGTTGAAGTGTTTGGACCAGACTTCATTCTGGAGAGCTGATTTAAATCACTTTCTGCATCTGGGGCTACATATAGTACACAGTCCAAACCAGCTGCCAGGTTTCTTCTCTCGGTTTGTTTTTTACTGTAATGCTACAGCAGTATATTGTTTCATACGCTTTTATCTAGACTTGTTTCAGCTACAAGGCTGAAAAACAATCTTTTAGCTGTGCTGGAAGACAATGTCCTTTTCCCAACTATATTGCTATTCAAGGAAGGAAAGGTTAAGAGAGGTTATAATTCTAACAAACACGGCGAGACTTCATCTCTCTCCCATTTTTATCTGAATACAAACAAATGCTATGGGAACATGCTGTGTTCAGTCCCAGTTCAGAAAAGCATAGCTCTTCAGGAAATCACAAAAGCAAGGATTTCAATGGACTCGCACACATGTTTTTGTGAACCTGGTCAAGGCCACAGAATAAAAGCCAAGTCCATACCAGAATTCAGACACACCTACCACCTCTTTATTTATCCTCTGACAGTAAATACAGCCATATCCACTCAGACTGCTCTCACTGGCATAATTCAATATCTGCAACTTGCTGCATTCTCTCTAAACATTTGGGCACTGATCACAGTATCACCTGACCTCCACGACCTGAAAAGGAAGCATTTACTGGTGTGTGGTAAACATACATAAGTGATCTATATTCAGTGATTATTTTTAATAGCTACAAAATTTTAAAAGCCTAAAATCAGCGTATTTTTGGAAAAAAGGGATCTCCAACTCATGGCTATAGAGACTGAAATTAGCGGTAAGAGCATGCCAAGGCAATTGTGTTTGCTGTTATCCCAACTGTTACTCCCATAAGGTTAGTGATATCTGGTGGCCATTTGACAGTCTGCGAGACATGAGTTAATCTCACTCAGATTCTTTGTCGACAGCTGTTCACATCCCCAAAAATGAGCATTGCCAACAAGTGCCCTCATTAGCATCTCAGTCTGAATAAGCACAAGAGACTAATTTACCACCTGAGTCCTTGAAGTCTGCTACTCAGCACAGCAAAGGGGCCGCCGAGTTGACAACAGGTACAGAATGTACGCCAATGACAACTGCAAGATGTGAAAGTATACCCGGCTTCAAGGCTACAAATAATACAGTGCCATTTTGGATTCAGCCTGCACTTGCTTAAAACCAGCTGCCAAGATTCTTGCAGCTTACATGAGAAACATTTTCAAACTTGGGTTGCAACCAGTTACTTAATGAGTTTCCTTTTACTGCACACCCTCCCCAGTAATTGATTTTGCCCTCAATTCAGGACTCTAATATATTGATTCACAAAATAGCAATTCTGTTTTTTACTAGGATTGAACTATTTGAATATTGCAAACACATCCAAAAGATTAAAACACAAAGGATATACACTAAGAAATGGGGTCCAAGATGACAGATTATATCATTGCACAGTAATAATGATGTCAAATGACTGCTTGACATTTGACATCACGAACCAATCTCTATTCCACTTTTTCACTGTTTTTATGAGGATGACAGGAAGACACAAGAAACACAGCAGCACTGCCATAACAGTAGTAACAGGTGAACCTTTTTTCCTCCTCTTTCAAGATTTTCCAATTACACTCTCTCATGTCTGCTCCTTCTTTTTCTTCCAGTTAT
>JAHREE010000161.1:2117861-2161247 GCA_033628505.1 Tringa tobata
CAAAATGGCGAAGATCGCCAAGACCCACGAAGGTAAAAAGCCCGAAAAACACTCGCAGTGGCCTTTCCCCTGTGCCTGTCTGCTCGGCCGTTGTCCTTCGGTTGTGTTTCTCCCCGACTCCGGGCAGCGTCAGGCCCGGCTCCGCGGGCGGGGGCCGAGCGGGCTCACCGCGCGGCGGGCGAACGGGGCCTGTTTGTAATGGCGTCGCCGCTTGTGTCACCGCCATGCCCGGGCTGCCGCCTCCCGCTCGGGGCCTGCGGGGGCGGGGCTGCGGGGCTGAACCTGACCAGAGTGGGGGAGGCTCTCGCTGTCCACGCGTGGTGGGAGCGGGTGCCGGATGCCAGGCCCGGGTCGGGGATGTGAGGCGGGACGGTGTCGGTTAGCTTCGGGTTTGCTGACGGGGCGGGCGGTGGCGTAGCTGAGGCACGGGTCCCGGCCGGCACGGAGCCGAAGCCGAGCAGCGCTTCCACGGAAGGCCGCCCGTGGGCTGCTTCTCGCCCCCGCGGCCCCGGCTTCTGGGCCTCGCGTCGAGCCCTCGGCAGGCCCTCAGTAGAAATTGCGTGTCCGCCTCCTCGGTTTGCTATCATAAACGTTGATAACGCGCGTTTGTTTTCCTGACCCAACCCTTCGGCCTGGGTCCGCGGAAAGCAGAGGAGGCCGGGGAGGGAGGGCGAGCGGGTGCTGCCCGCTGGAAGCCGGCGTGGCCCGAGCTGGTACCGAGTTTGGCGTCGCCGTGGTGCTTACTGAGAAAAATGCCCCGAAGGAGAGGAAAAAGCAGCGTGAGGTCTCAAGCATCTCAACTGCCATTTTAGCACGGAGGCTTCCTGCCGGCTGGGTGTTTACGTAGGAAAACTGGTCTCTGAGCGGTTTAATGAGTGAGGGCTTTCATAGGCGGTGTGTTATTCTCGGAGGTGCTATGTGGCTGCGTTCACTAGCGCTTCCAGCTCTTTATAGCATGAATCAAAGCCGTGTTCTTGGACGATCTCTGTCGCTTGCCCTGTTCTTAATTATCTTCAGGCAAGGAAGAATAATTTTTAGAGTTGTACTGCTTCTGTAGCTTTTGCTTTTGGGTTTTTACTCGTGTTTCTGTGTATGATGGGTGGTCTGCTGTGTTTTATGTTAATTTACATCCATAATTCACTAACCAAACACTACTTCTGGACAGTGGCTGTACACTATGAGCTAGGCAGGACACCTAGGTGTTCATTGCCTTTGGGAGTGGTGAGTTTTGCATTGGAGAAAAATTTCAAATGGAGAGGCATTATTTCCCGTGGAAGTGAGATTAAGGTAGTCTTTAGCACTGCTGACCCAATTTGAGTTTATGGATGAAGAAAAGCTTAAACTATTGTCCTCGGTTGTTTGTTTTTAAATTTAATTTGATTTTATTTTTTAGTATTTTGGAATTACAGAAATTGCCTTCTCTTTTGTTTATATGCTGTGATATGTATAAGGCTTGTCTGAGATACTACTCAAGTGAGTGTTATGCATGACAGTGCTCTGCCTCTCCTATTACCTAAAAAGCTGTTAATAAAAAAAAATTTTTTTTAGCTTAAATTGCTTATTTGTTGAAGCAAATGATGGTTGAATTTAATGAAAATATCGACATGCTTCCAGTTGCATGTGTTTTGATTAGTGTTGTATCAGAACAGGTTTTAAGGGCAGGGTGTAGGCAGTTAAATAACAAATCATATATAACTGGGTATGATCATGTAGTGGTGTCTTTCCCGACATGGAGGTATTAGCTGAAAAGTTTATTTTTCTGCTGAGTTCTATCCTATCCTACTTTTTTCTGTTGCTGACTGATTTTCCAAATTGTTTGTTACTAAATTGTCTTAGAAGGTTTTCACATCCTTTTACTGTTTGTTAAATACTTGTTGATTGATGTGTTCAAGACACCACTTGAAAGACATCTCAGAACAGTTCGAGATTGTTTCAGTTACATAGCTTAAGGGGGAACTCTTTGTTTTAGGTTGAAAAGTAATGTTTTAAATGGCAGCTTTTAAAGCCTCGCTAAATGCTTGAGTTTTGAATGCTATCGAAAGTAGTTTTAAATTTGCATCATTTTTTTCTGGCTCAGAAGAGAACAAAGAGATCTCCAAACATAATAGTGAGACATACGTGTATGAGAGGCTAAAGTAGCTAGAAGTAGAGCTGCACAGGGCAAGCTAAACATGCAAAAATATGATAAGGCATGAAAACATAGAAGCTATTTATGCTGTAAAATACTTCTTCAGTATAGGGCCTCATTCTTTCTTTTTTTCATGTGAATAATTTCTTACAGTGCAAACGTTTCAAGTAGAATTACATGTATGGTAATGGAGTGTATATTTTGAGAAAGGCTGATATGATCTGTGAGCTAGATTTTCAGTAACTTCAAATTAAAATATGTTGACTTTAATAATATTCAACATCTATGGTATGTTTAAAATCAACTGTGCATGTTAAAGTTACTTCTTCTAAAATACCAAAGTATATTAAATTGTGTGAAGTACAGGGAAAAGGAATGATCACTAGGATATTATCTGCGCCCCCCCCCTTTTTTTTTCTTTTTTAAATCTCACTCCCTTTACTGTTCTGTCTTTGAGTGAAGTTTCTGTTTATGTCCTGGTTGATTAAATCACCAAATACCTACTTTGCTTTATACACAAAGTATTTTTAAGATTTGTGATTACTCTTTCTTAATTTGATTTGTGCTGTGTTAAATAGGGTGTGAGCTTTATCATGAAGGTGCCAGTTAGCTCAAGGAAGGTAAACGTATCTTTAATGTCAAAATAGTCTCTCCCAGCTAAGTATGTGATGCTTTCTAAACTGGCAGTCAGGCTACCTCTGGCTGCAAACCTTTTAGACCTTCTGGTTACAGCGGTTTTATGGCATGTCAAAAGTATGTTCTCTTAAGAGTGCTTTATTTGAACTAGCACGTAGAGACTGCATGACATGAGTTGAAAATTTTGGTGGCCAGAAGTGGGGATTTCTCAACTCTACAGACTCTATGCAGACTGGTTTTTATGGTATGGATAACAGTGAAGGATTTACTGTAAGAAAATGAGAATGCTCCTTAGTCTCCAAACAGTTGTAGTCGTTGTAATTCAAAGGAGAAGACCAATAATAAATGAGATCTTTTCAGTAAATTTATCTATTTTTAAAACAAAACAAGAGAACAAGGCCTTTGTATGTATAGTGTTGGTAAGAACTATTCATAGGAAAATATTTTCGAATTAATGTTTTTGCTGCAGAAATGCCACAATTGCTTTAATAGATTCTGTTGATGGTGGTAGTGGTGGGAGTCCATGCACAAGCTCTGTGGCCCACCCTGCGTGGCAGGCTACTTACTGGTACTTTATTTTTCGGAGCTATATGCTCAGGTTGATTCGGTGGACAGATGATGGAACGGCTTTTGCATTGTAGGCAAGATCTGTAGGCTTTTTTTTTCTGTTTAAGTTGGTTACAGCTACGGATGCACAGAACTTAATATGCTACTGAAGAGCGTGGTGTTCTAGTAACTTGTCTGCACTTGGTGCTGGTATTGTTGTCCTTGGTAGCAAGGGAAGCTTCAGGTGTTCCCTTTCACCTCAGTGCTGCATTACATCAGGCTGCAAGAGAAGTCAGGAACTTGATCTGCTCTTTGGAAGAAACAGAGATAACTAAAAAATATGTGAGAAAAGTATTTGAGTTGTATCAGTTCCATAACCATGCCATAGGGTAACTTCACAGAAATGGAATGCCTTAGGATGACATTGGTGAACAGGGTATGTGTGGTACACCCCTGAAGATGATCAGAGACCTCTGTGGGCAAGAGAGGGATCCCTCGTTAGGCAGTAGTTTCTTTCTGCTGCTTTTCTAGAAAGTCACATATTGGGGAGCAACGGGTCTCCAGTTCTGGACTCACTGGAATCCCTTGTGTCGTGGAGGATTTTTAGGGGGAGCTGAATGTGCCTGGTGGCAGGATTCAGCAGGTGATCACAGCCAGCAGTTTAAGGCTTTTGTCAGGTTTCAGCTTCTCATGAGTTCAAGGGCAGACACCGTGAGTTCCTGTAATGCAGAGGTGACTGTCCAACTTACCCTGTTCTAGATACCTTCAAAAGTTTGATGGAAGCTCTTAACTGGCTGCAGCAAGATTGTCCTTATCAGCTACTATGATGTATCTTCTATGCATGGGACTCTTGATGACTTTAGATTAATACTTCTGCTATTCTTTCTTTCCCCACTAAACCACTGCAGGAATTGTAGATTTGCTGTCAGATTTACTGTGCTTAAAGTGGTCAGTGTTTCTAACTGCCAGTCCTGCAGGTTGTACGTGAACACTTGATACTGCTGTTCTCACTCAGAGCTGTATAGCAAAGATTTGTCAGCTAAAACCACGCATTCAGTTACCTCCATAGAAAATGTGCCTTTGTACAGTAGGCTTACAGTGGGGTTTTTTCTGCATTTGGCTTACAGTGTTTGGGTTGGTTTTTTGTTTGTTTGTTTGGGTGGTTTTTTTGTTTGCTTGGTTGGGTTGTTTGTTTTTTTTAATTAGTGGCAGTTTGTGATAAGAAAGGGACATAACCTTTACTTTTAAGTCTTGAAGTTTACAGGGCTGACAGTTTAAACTTTTAAACTAGGCAATTCTGATCTGCAATCTTCTAATCACACAAAAAAAACCCCAACCGAAAATTACCAACCCACCCATCCTCTTTATGTCTCAAGTCCAATAGTTTGGATAAGCAGTAATCTTGCCAGTTGAAAAAAAAAAAGTAATCTTAACTTTTGCCAGGTTTCTTAGCAGATGATGTAATATAGTGTCTTTTGCAAGATCTCTTGATGGAAAAACCTTGTGAAATTTATTTGTTTTGAAAAAGAGAAATGAGCAACAATAGTAAAAAAAAAATAGTGAATAGTCAAGACTTAAGATTACTTGTGAATAGAATTTCCTGTAACCTTTGTAAATTGGCAATTTTCTCTCAAGTTAATGTAGCAGGCAATGCCAGTTCAGATGGGAGAGGGTGAATCACAGAATTGTTTAGGTTGGAAGGGACTTTTGAGACCATATAGTCCAACCCACCTGCTAAAGCATGATCCTTGGTATTCCTTCAGCCATGAAATGCAACTCTTGGGTATTTTTTTTGCTGTGAAAATAATTGTTTGATCTACTGAAATTCACATTGTATGGGTAATTGACTTTACATATCTATTGGATCAAATAAAATTCAGAGGGAAACAATAATTTATGGGGTTAGCTGTGTTTTAATATGCTTACACCACAGTTATATTTGTTGAAGACAGCTGGATTATTGTAACTTGCTTCCTTGTTTTCTGGGCTAACAAGTTAATGTTCTTTCTGAAAGTACCAAAATTCTAAGGTCAAAGATGGCCATCAGAGTTGATTAGACTTAGACTCTGATAGTTAAAAGAATGACAGAGCTCCCATTTGTCCTATTTGAAGGGTAAGCTTATGTTATCCAGAATAGTAGACTCTTCAAAGATGGTGGTGCAGGCAGCAATAGTTGTAGGAATACTCATAAATAACATTTGAGCTGCCAGAGTGAAAAGAAACTGGTCCTAACTTCCCCCCCCAACTTGGTATCTAGTGGCATATTAGAATTGGTTTTGTTTGGTTGGTTTTTGTTCAAAGATACTACAGCTTTGCAATATGTTAGGTAACACAATACAGTGTTGTTTTATTAAATGTTCTCAAATTTGGCAACTCATACAGTAGCTCTTTTGAACAGATTTGTTTAAATTAGCAAAATTGCTTTGTTAACTGGTGACAATATTTTGAAAGGCTTTTTTAATGAGAGGATTACATTAGTTGAGAAAGCGACTACTGTGATGTAAATTACCTTCTCTGCTATCTGTGTTGGAAGGTGGACATACATTAACAGTGGGTTTGAAAACTTTCCTTTAGGCCATAATGGAAGTAGTCTGTGCTGGATAATATTAAAACTTAAAGAAAAGCTGCTTCTAAATGTAATTTTATAGTTTTATATGTCATATTTATTTATTTCATTAGAGATAATCTTTGAAATTGGAGGAAAAACTCAGTTGGCTGTACATAGTAACATCAGTATTACATTTGGTGTGTATGTGTGAGGATGACCTGATTTTTTTTTTTGTGTGTGTGTCTTTACTCCAGATATTGAAGCACAAATTCGAGAAATTCAAGGAAAAAAACCTGCTCTTGATGAAGCACAAGGAGTAGGCCTTGATTCCACAGGATATTATGATCAAGAAATTTATGGTGGCAGCGACAGCAGGTTTGCTGGATATGTCACTTCTATTGCAGCAACCGAATTGGAAGATGTAAGTTATTTTATTTATTTGTTTCTTTAGGGCATGCATTCTAAGTGTTTTGCAATTAATTTTGAGTAATTCTTAATAGCAATTGTGGAAGTAAAAGCAGTTATTGTCATTAAAGCCATATTGGACCAAATGTGTCTTACCCAGAAAGCTCTTACGTTCTAAATCTGACTTGTACCTCATGAATTGTGCTTTGAAAGTCGTGTAGGCCCTAGCAGAAGGCAAAAAGTTGTGGCCTGGTATTTAATCAGTCTTAGCCTTGACTAGAATAATTCAGCTTGTTCTGTTGTTTTCTGATGATGAAAAATTACAGTGGAAAAAAATATCTAATTAGACTTGGGCCAACAAGCTTAAGTGACCGTTTGAAGATTTCTGTTTCATTTCAAATTTCGGAACAATTTGTAAGAATTGGCTTTTCCACTGTTACTATGTTCTCCTTATGTACCCTACTTGTAAGATTAATTTATATTAATTTCCAGTTTAAACATTTGACCACACATTCAGTTGCAGGAGCAGCCAGAAACTACAGTTCTGACCATAAATACATAGGCAGCTAGACATTACACGGAGATAATTATATTTTTAGGAGACAGGAAAATTGTTGTGTTCAATTTGACACAGTTCAGTTTGACTTTGATGTCAATTGAATACTCGAAATTGATACTTTGTTTAGTGATGTACTATGTGTCATTTTTAGAGGTCTAAGAATTCCTTAATTAAAAACTTCCTTTGCAGGGTGTCGCTGAAATCAGGTCAAAGTTTTAAGAGCAGTTTTTCTTTTGGGCTGCTGTAAATTATTGCACAGAAATGGCTTGTAATATAAGGAAATAGCAAAAGCATCTTGCACATTCAGAGTACTTTTTATCACCATTGTGATGGGGTGGAATAAGTAAATTAGCATTAATATATTTTTTAATTTTTCACTGTTATTGAAGCTTTTCTCATAGGGTTATTTATTGAAGTTTTGTTCTATGTCTGGCTGGCTTTTAAGAAAAAATGGCTTGAACTTCCATGCACTAGTTTTCACTTGCCAACTAGGGAGCTATATCAATAGTGCCAATATGAAATACAGACATTTTGTATAACTAGTGTAGACAGCATAATTGATTAAATATAGCCTACTGCAGAATACTTGATTCCTGCAGAGAAAAAAGTGATGTGGGTAGGTTTATCTGATTCAGAAGCTATATGAAAAAGCTTGCTAAAATTTGGAATTAGGTATTCTAGCTGTCCATTTTCATCTTTCATATGATCACAGTGTGTTAATTTGATGTTATTTTATCCATGTAATAGCAACATGACAAATTTGCTGTATCTTTTTACCAACAGGATGATGATGACTACCCTTCTACAAGTTTGCTTGGCCAGAAGAAGCCGGGGTACCATGCTCCAGTGGCATTGCTTAATGACATACCACAGTCTACCGAACAGGTACATCTTAATTGAAGGCACAATAAAATACTGTTGTAGGTGTTAGGGGGAAAACCAGTTAAAGTTTTTCGAGATCAGGTCTTGTCTTCTGGAAATACAAGATGTTGTAAAGAGCTATGGTATTTTAATTTTGTTGTAAGCTTGTAACTGCTTTAGTTAGAATTCTGCTGTGTGATAAAAGTTGGCCCTTCTGCATGTAAAGGTAATGTGGGCATATGCATTAAACTATTTAAAACGTTTTTTTGATAGGTCAGATATTTCAAAAATACTGGAAACTTAATGTCCTTAATACTTCTATTTTTGTAAAGAAAATGTAATGGCTTAGGTTTTGTATTCCTGGAGTATTTTTCTGTGAAATAAATCAAGTTACAGAAGTAAAATTTATATTAGCATAGTGTTTTGACATTCCTGCATAGTTGAGATTAAAAATAAGGTACGCCTTTTTAGTAATACTGGAAATGAATACAGGCTTATGGTCACCAGACACTTTTCATGTTGTTCTTCATACATACGTGACTAACAAACTTTTTTCGGTTTTTAGTATGATCCTTTTGCAGAACACCGTCCTCAAAAGATTGCAGATCGGGAAGATGAGTACAAAAAGCACAGGCGGATGATGATAATTTCCCCTGAGCGTCTTGATCCTTTTGCAGATGGTAATTTATTTTGACTTTTCTATACCCTTTATGAAATTTGTTGTCTTTAATTGTCTTTAGCCCTTTGATTTCTGTTGGCATGCTTATAAACTTAGTTTTGTTTTAAACATCCCCTTTTCATAGAGATTTGGTTGAAAACCTAGATGCCATATTTTTCATCTTTATAATACAAGTTTTCTTTCCAGGTAGAAGGACAAGAAAATAATGAGCCATTGCCATAGAAACACAAAGGGTTAAAGGTTTCTCTTTTCATTTTGTTTTGGGTTGTGCATTATACTTTGAACAACTTGTGTATTGAGTGCTCAAATTCTTTCAGTACCTTGAAAGTTTTCATTCCGAGTCATAAGATTTACAGGGTTACTGCTTTTGCAATGCTAGTTCTCAAAATAGAGCACCTAATTCTTACCATCCTATGTAAACTTAGGTGGTATAGCCAAAAGAAACAAAAGCATATATAAGACTTTGATACTATTTATAGTTCAAGTCTGTTCTGATAATTTTAGAATGAAAGTCAGGAAAAAGGGGTATTAGTGGGTCTGACAAACTTTTGTGAGGCGAGTGAGTTTCACGTGTGGCAATAAGGTGCCTGTTGGCTTAAAATTGGTAGCTGTTTTGCAGGTTTTACAAATGAGAATTTCAGCCTGCATGAATTAATAGGGATATTAATTATTTTACTTGCTTAATTGTAATTGATATAAACATGTATTGTCAGAATTCACAGGCCCATACTAACTGTCCTTAATTTCTTTCCTACAGCAGTACTGCTATATGCCAGTCCTGTCTGCATTCTTAAGGGTGCAGTTCAACACATCCTGTGTAGATTATGGTGAAAAAGTATTCCAAAGGAAAGTCCTATCAAAGCTAGTGTCAGAATGACACAGCCAATTGGGCAATGATCTTCAGCATAGAAATGTTTAAGAAGTTTATTTTTTTCCCTAAATTATACTGCTATACCACTTGTATAGCAAATCTGCACATTTTCTTAAAGAACAGTGTTTTTCTTGACAAGTCTCGTTTGTATAAAGTTGGGCTTCTTGTAAAGTATTTAAAAGTTTAATTAATGCAAGATACAGAGCATAAAACAACATATGGTATACAAAACCCATTACCTGTGAGTATCGTTGTGGTGGTGTATGTACTGTATTGCCTTCAGCTCCCAATCTCAGTCGTACCTTGAGAAGAGAAGAGGGGGAAAGTGTCATCAAACATTTTTTGGGGGATTTTTGTTTTGGTTCTTTTTTTTTAATGAAGCCCTTTTACAATATGACTGTAGAAGATCTGGGAGACATGTCCAAATTTGTCAAACTTATAAATGGGTCTTTATGCTAAAACATTTTAAGCATTACTTAGGTATACAGTAGTTATTTGTAGTCAGATAACAACTAGGATTTAACAGCTTGCACAAGGTAATGTTTTGAATATAAATATCTTTCCAAAGTGTTACTAATGGTAAAGAGATAATTTTCTAGGCTTCTATTCTGCTGCTTGAAGTCAGAACTGCTGATGGAGACAAAGGCACGAAAGTGTACGTATTCTGGATTAGCAACCCAGGAACCCATCACTTCTGAAGACTCTTAACTGTGTTGTCATTTTATCATTTATATCGGCTTTAAAATATTTCTTTGAAACTGCAGTAGTTATGTTTGTGTTCAAACAGGTTAAATTGATCAGCAAACTGAATAAACGTAAGATACATGTAATTTTTAAAATTTTCAATCAAAAAGTAAAATTAAATGATCATGGAATAATATAATATTAGAGCAGGACAGTAGAAAAGTCAATAGTTTCTGCTTATCCTGTACTCATTGTTCTCCATTCCTGTTGCTGTTCTCTTCCACAGGAGGGAAGACACCAGATCCTAAAATGAATGCCAGAACATACATGGATGTTATGCGTGAGCAGCATTTAACAAAAGAAGAGGTGAGTGGAGGTTTATCCCCTTGAACTTAGTTTCATTTTACAGCCTCTGCAAGCATGTTAAGAAAATGGGAACGGAAACTCTGTTTACTTTTTGTCTTGAGTTATAAGTCCTTTTTTCTGGAAAATTTTGTTATTCACGTGTTGAAAGTCAGTAGAATTTAAAGATGAAATTTTTTAAAAACATCTATATAATACCTAAACAATGGAGGGAGAAATGGTCTCCAAATATTTTAATCGGGATTTTTTTATAGCACTTGGACTTTTTGTTGTTAATTTTGTTTCAGAGGATGAGAGTCAAAAACTAACAGTCACTGAGAGGTATTCAGTGTCAGAGATGCATGGCTTTGTGAGCTCTGTGTAAAGAGAATCCAGGGAAGTTTTAAAAGGGTTTTGTTGAAGCACTTAGAACAGATGTTGCAGTATTAAGAACTGTATAATGTTGACATTTTGGTTTATATATAAAAAAAATCCCATGTGCTTTATTCATGGCTATTAAAAATTAATTTTAATAGGTAAGAAGATACTGGTAATACAATCAAATTTCTTGCATCATACCTACAGTGCCATCTTGCTAATTGGAACAAGATCTTGTAGTTCCATTAGATTTACTTTGATTTACCTTAATTGAGGAATTAGTTCATAATTTTGATAATAGATGTATTGATAAGTGAAAAACAGTCTGGGTTAGTGTGCTATTTTAACAGTGTAATCCCAGGATTTTAAATAAGAATTTCAGTGCTTTTTTGTGTTACGGGATATAACTCATGAACAGATGTGGAATGATTTTAAGGCATACATGTAGGTGACAGAAACTGATAGTACTCAAAATTCTCTGTGTTGTATTAATGGCTTTTACAAAAAAACAATTTAAAAACAGCTTCTCCAAACATATAGCTGCTCTGTCAGTATAGAAGAATTTAAAAAGGGAATGAATTTAAACAATAGCTAATTGCATGTTATTTGAGCAAAACCTCAAAAGATAGCATAAAACGATATGATACAGCTGCAAAATCTCTTTTAAAGGTGTAATCAAAAGAGACCTTCTTAAGAAATCTGTTTCTTACGTTTACCTTTTTGTGCCTTTGAATAGAGGGAAATTAGGCAACAACTAGCTGAAAAAGCTAAAGCTGGAGAGCTTAAAGTCGTCAATGGAGCTGCATCTCAGCCACCTTCAAAACGCAAACGGCGTTGGGATCAGACAGCTGATCAGACTCCTGGTGCAACACCTAAAAAATTATCCAGCTGGGATCAAGCTGAGGTAATAATCCTAGTGTTCATCATCTTATCTACAGAAGATATTATTAATGCTAATTCTCTTGAGTTTCAGAAGTTTCTTACTCTACTACAAAAGAGTAACTAGCAGTCTTTTACAGTCTATTTTTAGAGGTATTAATGCTTTTGATTTTTTCTTGTATAGACTCCTGGACATACACCATCTCTGCGATGGGATGAAACTCCAGGCCGTGCAAAGGGTAGTGAAACTCCTGGTGCCACCCCAGGCTCAAAAATATGGGATCCGACTCCCAGTCATACACCAGCAGGAGCTGCGACACCCGGGCGGGACACACCTGGTCATGCAACACCAGGCCATGGAGGTGCCACCTCCAGTGCACGTAAAAATCGATGGGATGAAACACCTAAAACAGAAAGAGGTATTTATGGTGAACTGGAAAGTACATAATAAGTTTTGAATGGTTAATTCTATAAGATTTTTTCACCTTAAATAAACTGAAGTCAGAAGTCGGGCAACAAGTGATTGTATTCTGACATCTAGTGGTTGATGTGATGATTTTGTCTTGAGTTGGTAGCATTGAGTTCTGCCTGTTAGCTTAACTCACATCTGTGAAAGCACCTTGGCTCAAAAATTGAATCAAAGTTTTGTGATATATCTAGCGAATGCTTCACGTTGGGATTTTAATGGGTAAAGGAGCTCACGTTGAGTTGCTTTTTGTGATACATTTGTGTGTAGTGCTTTTGAATGTTTTAATTTTTTTGAAGTGGTCAGCCTTAAAACAAATTTTGGAAGCATTTTCTCACCTGCCTAATTTGAATTAGGCTCATGTGTGAGAACAGGGAAACAACTTTGTTCCTGATGTTTTTATCAAGGGAGCATGTGGAGTACTTTGCACAGTTTCTAGAATATCTGAGTTCTTTTGTATTTTTTAGATTTTTTTTTTTTTTCTATTTATGCTAAGATTCAGCAAGAAGATGACATGCCTTTTTCATTAAATGAAGTCCTCAGGATGTTCTTAGTATAATGCCTGTGTTTTTTCAGGGTTGACCAAAGGAATCTTTACTTTTTGTCTAGTGTATTTGTTTATTTGATGCTTTTTGACTTGTGTAGAAGTGAGGATGAGATACTGAAAATGGATTTGGATATTGATATTATGGTTGGAGTATATACTATTCAGCTTTCTGTAAAAATTGTTTTGTTTTTCTGTAGATACTCCGGGACATGGCAGTGGATGGGCTGAGACGCCTCGCACAGATCGAGGTGGTGACTCCATTGGTGAGACACCAACCCCAGGAGCGAGTAAAAGAAAGTCACGATGGGATGAAACACCTGCTAGCCAGATGGGTGGCAGCACTCCAGTTCTGACACCTGGCAAAACACCCATCGGTACACCAGCTATGAACATGGCAACTCCTACACCAGGTAAGCCCAGTCCATTCTCTAAGGTTTCACTTTCTTTTGTGGAAACGAAGCATTTAGCTTATGTTGTATTTTCAAATAGACTTCTGTGTAGCATGTTCTCCTCTCTGTATGAAAGCAGACAATATATGCTTGGTTTACCATTTCTAAAGCCCACAGCAACTCAGTTCTGGAGATGAATTGAGACTAAAGTTATATGTCTATTCCTGTTTAATTGGTATAAAAATGATAAAAGGCATTCTTAAGATTTTGATATCTTAATGGCTACAGATTTCAAGTGCTATGGAATTTTTGGCTTAAGAAAGCACTTTAAGGCTAAGTAAACAAATCATCTCCTTCTGTATACAGAAGATTATTTTTTAAAATAACTTTTTTAAAATTTAAAATAGGTCATATCATGAGCATGACTCCAGAACAGCTGCAGGCTTGGCGTTGGGAAAGGGAAATTGATGAGAGAAACAGACCACTTTCTGATGAAGAATTGGATGCTATGTTTCCAGAAGGATATAAGGTAATTCATCTGGATTAAAATACATAAAACCATGGTGTGTTGTGTTTTTTTTTTTCTGCCAGGGAATATTGTGGGTGTTTTTTAATTTTTTTTTTTATTTTAAACCAAGTTTTCCCAGAAGTAGTGTTTCACATTAAGTGTTGATTATTGATTGTGGATGTTTGTTTGATTCAGTTACTGATTTATTGTAAATTCATTAGAAAGGGAGAACTAAATGTGATCTCAAAGGCCAGTTGTTATTCTGCTTCTCAATGTTGGGAATCCCTGTCAAAGTCAGAAATGAGCTCTGGATTGACTGATAAAATTATTAAGTCCAGATGTAGAAAAACATAGAAGAGAGTCACAAATTCTAAGTCAGCAAGTACACTGTGTTGATACAGATATTGAAGTGCTACTTTAATTCGACCTCAAAGTCTATTATCCAAGCTTTCAGCAATGGAAGTGAGCTTTCTTCTGAAATATCAGTACAGGATAAGCATGAATACAAACTGTCATGGTGAATTAATTTGTATTGCTGTGAACATGGGATCTAAAGTATGCAATAACACTCACACAAATCTCTAATCAAGTGAAACGGAAGACAGAACATTCATAATGTTTTGTATTTGATACCCTCCTCTCTTTATATATGTTGTGATAAGATAAATTTTGTTCTTTCTGCTATAGGTTCTTCCCCCACCAGCTGGTTACGTACCTATTCGCACTCCAGCTCGTAAGCTTACAGCAACTCCAACACCTTTGGGTGGTATGACTGGATTCCACATGCAGACAGAAGACCGCACTATGAAGAGTGTTAATGACCAGCCATCTGGTAATCTTCCATTCCTAAAACCAGATGATATCCAATACTTTGATAAACTGCTGGTAAGTGAGATTTCACTTATGCTGATTAAAGTTTCCTGATTTCTTTTGGATATGTATCAATGCCTATTTGTTTATCTGGAATTATTTGTAGGTTGATGTTGATGAATCGACTCTGAGTCCCGAAGAACAGAAGGAGAGAAAAATAATGAAGCTGCTTCTGAAAATAAAGAATGGCACACCTCCCATGAGAAAGGTAAGATGAATTGTCAGGTAAATTTATGTAATTTCATTTTCCAAAAATCTGCATTTGTTTTCAGTTTGTTTCAGTTGTCCAGGGGATTCTCCTTAAGATAATTTCCTGGACTTTGATGTTTCTTTAGTGCTTTCTTCCTCATATACATCTGTGTGGCTTTTTGTTTGTCACTCGATCTAATTCAGTATTGCTGCTCTTTGTACAGTAATGTCAGTCACTAAATACTCTATGGCTTATATATTATTTTTTTTTACAATTAAGAGAAAGAAGATTTACAGTGCTTCTTGCTTACAGGGCTTCGTAATTTTCTAGATTTTTGCTCCTTCTGCTTAAATTAGCAGTGTAGCTCTTTGTAAAGTTTCAGTCTTACCCATTATGCAAGACATTACTAGTCTTTTCTGCAAGGCTTCCCTCTAAATTGGCCATAGCACTAAACTGCCTAGACACAAGTAAGTGCTGTTTAAGCTACTTTTTGGGTGGAGCCATTCTTAATATTAGACCAGAAGCATGTTTTTCTTGAAAATTGAACATCTGGAATCTAACATCATGGTGTTTTTCTTCACACACTTGTTTTTAAACAGATCAGCTTAAAATTGTTTCAAGTAGTTTTGGAGTGGTAGGAGCAAGTATTTTGAAGCCTGTGTTTACAGTGAATTACATTTTAACTTGGTTAATGTCTACCTGTTTTGTAATTGTTCAGTGTTGTTTTCTTACTTTAACTGATAGACTTTTTGGTTTTGTTTAGGCTGCGTTGCGACAGATTACTGATAAAGCTCGTGAATTTGGAGCAGGGCCGTTGTTTAATCAGATTCTGCCTCTGCTGATGTCACCAACACTCGAAGATCAGGAGCGTCACTTGCTTGTCAAAGTCATTGACAGAATTCTTTACAAACTGGATGATCTGGTCCGACCATATGTGCACAAGGTCTGTCACAGTTTACTATTTCATATTTTATTTCCTTTTTCTGATCATTGTTGGGAGAAGTGTGTATTTTATTTCCATATCAGAAAGTACCATGGTTTTTTAACATAATTGTCTTTCATATTTCTTCTTAAGCCAAACTTTTAATTCTTATAGTGTGATTGAAGTGTGGGCTTTGTAGTATTAAGGCATGATGTAAAAATGTGATATGCACACTTGGGGGTGGGAAGGGAATCGTATCTGATCGAGGTGGTATCTGCGGGCCAGGTCCTTTAGAGACAAAGAGCTGTAAAAACAACATAATAGATTTAATTTTTTTCCAGTCATCATAAAGCTTTCAGCTTGTATCCATGCAATCATCTCTGTTTCATGGAATCTAGTGGGGCCAGAAATACTACTAAAAGTATTAATGAAAGGAAATACTAATTTATTTATCTTTTTCAGATCCTTGTTGTCATTGAGCCACTGCTGATTGATGAAGACTACTACGCTAGAGTGGAAGGCAGAGAAATTATTTCGAACTTGGCTAAGGTAAAGTTCCATCCTCCATTAAGGCAGTAAGTTAGCTTATATGTAGCTGCACATTTATAGACATGGCAGAAGAATAACTGTGCTGTTCATAAATCCAATTGGTGTGTTTTTCTTTCAGGCTGCTGGTTTGGCAACAATGATCTCCACAATGCGACCTGATATTGATAACATGGATGAGTATGTGCGAAATACAACAGCTCGAGCCTTTGCTGTCGTCGCGTCTGCTTTGGGCATTCCTTCTCTGTTACCCTTCTTGAAAGCTGTCTGTAAAAGCAAAAAGTCCTGGCAGGCTCGACACACTGGCATCAAGATTGTTCAGCAGATTGCTATTCTTATGGGTTGTGCTATCTTGCCTCATCTTAGGAGCTTGGTTGAAATTATTGAACATGGTAAGTTCTGCTTTCCCAGGCAAAGATTTCTTTTTTTTTTTTTTAAATTCACTTTATATTTGGGAAACTTCTCATATGCCAGTGAGGCACAGTGATAGTAAGGTCCTTGTTTTATGTGTTCTTTTGGCTCTGAGAAACAGTTCAGCTGAAAGAGGAATAGTGTTTCAATTTTCCTGAAAATAAGTTAATCCTTTTTATACTGCCCCTCTATTTTTGCTCTTTTGAACAGAAGTCAGAAGAAGTGGTATTAAACACTGTTGTTTTGCAGGTCTGGTGGATGAGCAGCAGAAAGTTCGCACCATCAGTGCTTTGGCTATTGCTGCTTTGGCTGAGGCAGCTACTCCCTATGGCATTGAGTCATTTGATTCTGTTCTGAAGCCTTTATGGAAGGGTATCCGTCAACACAGAGGAAAGGTATATCTAGAATACTTTTCTTTAGTTTGAACTGAAATGGATGTATATCTTCTGTAACTAATTAGAGACATGTTTCTGCATTTAAATAGGGTTTGGCTGCCTTTTTGAAGGCTATTGGTTACCTGATTCCACTCATGGATGCTGAGTATGCAAACTATTATACCAGAGAAGTCATGCTCATCCTTATCAGAGAATTTCAGTCTCCTGATGAAGAGATGAAAAAGATTGTGCTGAAGGTATGTCAGAACGGTTGTTTAGCATTAATATTGAATATGTCTGTTTTTCCTTTTCTTAAAAACAAACCCAAACTGAAACAAAAAAAAATAAAATCCAACCCTAAAACCCAAACCCTACACAGAATTAAAATTATTCATTTTTATTTCCTATCAGGTGGTAAAGCAGTGTTGTGGTACGGATGGTGTTGAAGCAAACTACATTAAAACAGAAATCTTGCCACCTTTCTTCAAACACTTCTGGCAGCACAGAATGGCATTGGACAGAAGAAATTACAGACAGGTATTTTGGTTTTTTTACTTGGAAGATTACTTACAGTAGAGCAAAATTCACATTAGAATGTTCATTCAGGCTAGGTGCTTAATTTTGTCTTGTGTGTCCTGAAACTGAATTTTGTTTGGAGTAGTGGTTTAGGAGTTGCATAGCTAGAAGATTCACAGGTTCTTAGGAGGCTATCAAGACACTTTACATCTGTGAATATGAGTCTACATCAGTTGTAAGGTGGGGTAGTTCACCTCATTTTTGTTGTTTAAACATTGGATGATTTCTAAAGGTGAAAACAGTTGTTTGTAGTGGGCTTAACGTGCATGATGTTGTTTCTCCTCTTCAGACTGGTGATATTTTCAAGATGCAGAAAGTAGATTTTTACCAATGCTTGTTTACATAACTTTTGTATATTTCAGTTGGTTGATACAACTGTGGAGCTGGCAAATAAAGTTGGAGCAGCAGAAATCATTTCTAGAATTGTGGATGATCTGAAAGATGAGGCTGAGCAGTACAGAAAAATGGTCATGGAAACAATTGAGAAGATAATGGGAAATCTGGGGGCAGCAGACATTGATCATAAACTGGAAGAGCAACTTATTGATGGTATCTTGTACGCCTTTCAGGAACAGACCACAGAGGTATGGCCAGGGGTGTTTTGTGTTCGGTTCACTTTAATTGTAAGCTAGCTCACTGTTAGTTATACAGAAATGTATGTGTCTAAATAGATCTTGAGAATCCTTTTTTAGATGGCAGTGCTCTAATCAATGAACTCCAGAAATAAACTCTGGAAAGTTAGGGTTTTAATAGCAATTTTAGATTATGTGAAGTTTAATTTAAGTGTAGTGTTGTTGGTCTAATTTTCTTTTGTTGTTTTTACACTCAGGATTCTGTGATGCTGAATGGTTTTGGCACAGTGGTTAATGCTCTGGGCAAAAGAGTTAAACCCTACTTGCCACAAATCTGTGGTACAGTTCTGTGGCGTTTGAACAACAAATCAGCTAAAGTTAGGCAACAGGCTGCTGACCTGATCTCTCGTACTGCAGTTGTCATGAAGACTTGTCAAGAGGTATTATATTAACTTCTCCTACCAAATTTGCTGTTGTATGTCATAATAATGAAAGGGGGAAAAGTTAACTTCTAAATTTTTTCACTTGGTTTTAGGAAAAACTGATGGGACACTTGGGTGTTGTGTTGTATGAGTACCTGGGTGAAGAATATCCTGAAGTACTGGGCAGCATACTCGGAGCACTTAAAGCTATCGTGAATGTTATAGGTACGTTTATGTATTGATAACATGGCTGTTCAAGAGCCAAATGAAAAGGCATTATAAAACTAAACATGCCTCTTTGAATTCAATAGGTATGCACAAGATGACACCACCAATCAAAGATCTGCTGCCACGGCTTACACCTATTTTGAAGAACAGACATGAGAAAGTACAGGAAAACTGTATTGATCTTGTTGGGCGCATTGCAGACAGGTAAGCTGACTAATGTTAAAATATTTGACCCTCTGTATGGGCCATTATTGTAGCAAAAGCTAAAATTGAGTATCAGGTTTTGCATCTGGGTATTGTCATATGTCTTAAGAAATAAGTTGTGCATAAAGCTTTAGATGAGATACTTAGCATACATATGCTTACATATATCTTAAGATGAGATATTCAGACATATACATATGTCTAAATCTATTACAATTATATTATTTTGCAAATAGTTTGTAAGACGTATGTTGTCCATTTATACAAACTTAGCATGCACACAGTATAAAAAATTTTGAGTACACTGTTAACTAGTGAAAATCTAACGTTGACAGATACCTAATGAAGGAAATTGCTTAAGCAGTTGATAGCAAATGAATAGGTGCTGCAATTTTTGTGGTTTTAGTTAAAAACTTCTAACATCATTGAAGAGGTAACTCATTTTATTCTCTTTCAGAGGTGCAGAATATGTTTCTGCCAGAGAGTGGATGAGGATCTGCTTTGAACTGCTTGAATTATTAAAAGCTCACAAGAAAGCTATCCGAAGAGCCACGGTGAACACTTTTGGTTATATTGCGAAAGCTATTGGGTAAGTTGGTGTAATGCTAATCTGCTTCTACACACGGTAGCCTAACGGAGTGATGATTGTGAGTTTTCTGGTGAGAAATATTCAGACTTCTCTACATTTAGCATGTACATAGCAGATTTAGCACATACATAGACTTGATTTTACTAATTTTTTAGAAGACTACAGTCACCTCTGTTTCATTAACATAGGGTGCTGCACTTTTGAACTGAAATTGTAGACTAGAAAGATTAGACTCTAATTTTGTTGTAAGGAGTGTTTGATTAATGAATTTTTGATACTATGATAGGCATTCAGACCCTCTCTGTATTCTTTCATAAACTCTCCTTTAATCAATCTCTCTTCTCTTACTTTTCCCCAAATCAACACTTTTATTGATTTGCAAGGAGTTTTTGCTGTTAAGGTGATACTGCATGTCAGCAGGTTGTAGAATGAAGCACAGCTCCTGTCTTTGTACATATTCTTAAATAAGTCACCAATTACTGACTTAATATAGATACAGCAGGCAACCAAGGAATGCAATAACAGCTCATATCAATACAGGACACTGCCAATTCTGTCAGTGTATGGTTTTATACAAGTTTGTAATTACCTGTGGAATCAGCATAATAGTGGGGGAGACTAATGCTATCCTCCAGAGTTTACAAGAGGAAGAACAGAAGGCAGGAAAAAAGCTAAGTGTACAGAAAATAAAGAAGATTGGTTATGAATATAAGATCAGGCAGTTGCTTAAGTTGGTTTACAGTTTTGGGGTTTATGTTGTTTCCCAGTTATCTAAACTTGTTTTTTTAAGGGCCAAGCCATGTTTTCTGCCACTTGCTGTTTTGAAACTCAACTAATTTTATTCAAATCCTCACTGAACCTATTGACATGGATGTGCATGTTATTCCTTCCAGACCTCACGATGTATTGGCTACACTGCTAAACAACTTGAAAGTACAGGAAAGGCAGAACAGAGTATGTACTACAGTAGCAATTGCTATTGTAGCTGAAACATGCTCACCTTTCACAGTGCTGCCTGCACTCATGAATGAATACAGAGTTCCAGAACTGAATGTCCAGAATGGCGTGTTAAAATCTCTTTCTTTCCTGTTTGAATACATTGGAGAGATGGGAAAAGATTACATTTATGCTGTTACACCATTGCTTGAAGATGCTTTAATGGACAGGTGAGTGCACTTCTTTCAATCTACGGTACAGTTAACCATAGTCATATATTTTAAGTATATAGCTGAGTCTTAGGGATAGTGAATATGCATATTGTCCTTGTTTGCTAAAGATGTTAAGTAACCAGCAAGATTTGAAAGACATTGACTGCACATAATTCAGATTATACACTCCTATTTTACTAATACTTTTGAAGATTAAAATGATACAAGCATCTTGAGTCAAGAGTTATGTTCAAACTGCTTTTGATGGTTTCTATTGTTAGTATTGCTGTGGAATTGGAGCTCAGTAACTTGTCAGAAAACTCCCGTCTCTCTTCAATTTACTGATTTTTTTTTTTTGTTGTTGTTGTTACTCTGCCTCTTGCCTTCAGTAAATATGAGTTAAAAGTGCATGTTAGTCTTTTAAAAAAGTGTTACTGAAATATAATGCTTGTCCAATCATGTTGGTTCTAAGTATAATTTATTAACAGGCCATTGTTCTCTTTGCAGGGATCTTGTACACAGACAAACAGCCAGTGCTGTGGTGCAGCATATGTCGCTTGGTGTTTATGGATTTGGCTGTGAAGATTCTCTTAATCATTTGTTAAATTATGTATGGCCCAACGTGTTTGAAACCTCTCCTCACGTTATTCAGGCTGTCATGGGGGCTCTGGAGGGCCTCAGAGTTGCTATCGGTCCTTGCAGAATGTTGCAGTATTGTTTACAGGTATGTCCTTGTGTGTGCTGGGATAGCAGAGACAGCAATTATCAGGCAGGATTTCTTTCCAGGAGACAAAGTCAACTGAAGATGATTTCCAGCTAAGGGAAAGTATGGCTTTTTGTCACTTTACAGGATTCTTTAAACATGGCAGTAACAGGGACTTTGATAATTGAAATATGCAATAATCAGAGATTTTGGTATAGTGAGACTGTGTAAACTGTGTAAGAGTGAAGCACTAGAAAACAGTGCTTTGATCAGAATTTATACCATTACATCAACATTAGTCAGCTCAGCTTCTATGAATGTATATGTGGTGGTAAAATCTGAAGGCTTGTTTTCTGTGTAATTGCCTGTGACAGTTCTTGCTGTGTTGGCTACGGAATCTAAACTAACATAGAATGATGGAATGGTTAGAGTTGGAAGGGAGCTCATCGAGTTCCAACCCCCCTGCCATGGCAAGAGGGAAGCGAAGTTGAATGCAAAGCAGATCATTGTAGAGAAGACATGACAGCACTTTATTATTTGCAGATACGGAATTTCACTGTGTGGGTTTTTTTATGCGGGGTGCCTCAGTGCAAAGATACTGACATCAGTAGGACAGTGGAAGAAGTCTTTTGGAACAGTGTATTTATTTTTTTTTGCAAATACTACATGTATATTCGTGTTATATAGAATTCTGTTTCTAGAATTTTCACATTCTGCTCATTTTTTTTTTTTAGGTTTAATAATAGTTTATCTAATGTATTCCTATCTGGCTCTCCCTGCACAAATCACAATTAGTAGAACCAAAAATAAGACTTTTTATTTTAAAAGAATACCAAAGTAGAAATAAATTCAGTGAAAATTCTCCCTGCAGACAAAAAGATAAGAGACTGTCTCTATGTAATACTTTGTTACTACTTGCTAATTTAAGATAGTCATAAAAATTGGGAATGACACATTTAGCATAGTGTTAATTACTGTAGTTGCTTTTTAAAATGCTTCTTGCGCAAGCCTTGATAAAATTCAATAACAGACATTTAGATCTTAAGCTTTTGATAAATTTTGTTCTCTTCTGTTTTCTAGGGTTTGTTTCACCCTGCCAGGAAAGTCAGAGATGTTTATTGGAAGATTTATAATTCGATTTACATCGGATCACAGGATGCTCTGATAGCACATTATCCAAGAATTTATAACGATGAAAAGAACACCTATATTCGTTATGAACTTGATTACATATTATAATCTTCTTGTTCAATTGTTTGTGTTTAATGCACAGCTGTTCTTCAATTAAACGCTTCACATTTGATGATGTAAAATTTTAAAATATTGGAGATCAGTATAGAGCTGGTCAGAGGCAGAGCTAGGTATCCAGTAGCATGATTTTTTAAATACGTCCTTGTTTTTTGATGTTAAACAGTTAAAGCCAGTAGTGACCAAGAAAACAGTGATTACAATGTACTGGAGGGATTTTGTTTCGGATTCATCTTTATGAAGATTTAGATTTCATTCCTTGTGTTTAAAGGGGAAGTTTATTTGAGAAATAAACATTTGTGTATAAAAACTAATTTGTGTGTGGTTTTTGGACAGAGGGGCTTGTAAAACGAGTCCCTTTGGATTAAGTATTTGTTCATGTAATAAATAGGTGGCATAAAACATTTTAACCCTTTTTGTCATCTCCTAGCTTTTGAATAAATAAGAAAAACATACAAACTGTAGTTAATGTGTGTATCTTTGTAATGCAATATCGCAGCTGTAGTCTGGCTGATGGTTGTAGTTGTGGCTGTTTATTTCCATTGAAAAATCAGTGTTTAATTGCTGCTTCTTGTTACTCCTTCACCCACAGTATCATGGTTGTGGGGATGGATTAGCTTATTAAATTTTCAGAAGTTTAGGAGTTTGTTGTAAATGGTTTATGTAAAATCAGTTGTGCAAATTATGCACATTGATCACATCTAGTATGTCTTTTAGCATGTATGGCTGTATAAAAAGCCAAATATTATATCTTTATATAATATATGTAAAATATATATTATAAATATTTTATATATATATATGCCATGCCATAATTACTATAAAGAGCTAGGGAAGTAATGTCCCTAGCACTCGAGATGGGGCAATTTCTAAGTGTGTGTGTAACATAGGAAATGCTTCAGCTTGAGGGTAAGAAAAGCATTTTATTTCCTCAGTTACTTTTATCCTTCTGTGTGTGTACTAAAAAGAAAAAGATCTTCATATCTGACAGTAAACCACATAAAACATAGGTTTAAATCATTCTGGTAGTATTATACATTATCATATGCTTATAAGATAACAAAAGGAAGTTTGCTGTCAGGCATGTTGTTCTGAGAGTCCTTGATTCAAGTTGAGTGATTAAGTTCCATCTTGCCAACTTCGGTGCAATGTTGTTTTACGTAAACGTGAGATTCTTTAGCTGTTCAGCATATAAGAATATTCCACCCTACCTTGCAAGGCCTAAGTTTTTCTTAGCAGCTTGGGGTGGCGCAACAACTTTGGGACCCTTTTGTTCATGAAGGTACTAATTTGTTAGGAAATGAAAAAAAGTGACTTTTCAGCAATGTGCTTTATTGTAAAATTTGTTAGGTGAAGACAGGTGGAACTTCTTGAAGTCTTTATTGCTGAACTGTTCCCTTGGAGAATAACATGCATTCTAGTCTATTTTTAGTGCTTTCTCATTTAATAATATTGTTTTTATTACAGATGGCTTGCCATCTTCATTTCTTCAGTAGTTCTTCAAGATAGGACCAAGCGAGTGCCAATAGAGAGGGTGGAGGGCTGAAAAAGCCACAGAGTTTTGAGAGACTAGCCAAAGAAAGCTCTGAAACAGGTAGGAATGGGTGATGGCTCATGACTTCTAGGTGCATTTTAAGAAAATAGTTACTTTATAAGTAAGACAAATTGGAAAAAAATTTCCAGTAAGATGGAGGGGAGCAACTTCAGCTTCTTCTCATTTTTGTGTCTTTCAAGCTCATCACTTTAATTATGAAAAGGCTTTTTTTGTTCCTAACGCTTCTGTGGATCTGTGGAACTCTTGCCTAAAAAGGCCATCTCTGGGTCATGCACTGTTAGATGTGACTTTCTAGGAGCCTACAGCAGCTCTTAAAGAACTTTGCTTGTGTTGTTTAGCAACCACAGCAAGTGTTATTTAACACAGGCAGATTCAGGGGACAGTATCTAAGAATACTACTAAGGGCAAAAAGTTTTGGGGAAGGAAGTAAAGTGTTTAGATTTACTAATATGACATCTATCTGTAGACAAGCGTGTTTCTTTCCCACTACAAATTAAAATCATTAATGAATGGGAAAGTTTTACTCTGAGATTGTGGCTGGTGCTCCCCTGCAGGCTTCTGATTCTAGACAACTGAGGATGGTGTTTAATGAATGGAAAGACTAGGTCACTCCTATTTAAATGTCATTAATAAATAGCTATGCCATTAATATAAAAATATACTAGACTAGTGAACAAAGATCTACTACTGCTGTTTTTCTGCTTCTTTATAAAATGGGAAACATGCCATGGCTTGGCAACTGAGAAGTTGACCTTGCTACAGAATTTTACTGTGTGCTGTTTGGTAAATACAGGTACAAGCATAAAATCTGAATGTCCAGAGAGTCTCTCAACTTCCCTATTTAGGTTTCTTTGTAAAGGGAATCCAGTGTTCCTTCCAAACTCTCCCCCCAAATTTTGGATTTACATATTTCATGTATGTAACTTCATCAATGAATTGCAAAAGAAACTCTATGGACAAAATCCTCACTGACGGCCCCGATTTATTCTGAACAGGCTCACCCAGTATGCAGAATGAGGTGGAGGGACCTACAGCAAAAAAAAAAAAGGTGTGTTATTTTTGTATTTATTTTCTTTAAATTAATTACAGTGATGCATTTGAAAAGGAGCAGTGAATTAGTAGAGCATAAGCCATACTGCAATAAGCAATACTGCCTGGGGCTTTTCCTGTTTTAGAATATTTGATCTTACAACTTAATGTGGTTCTTGATTGTAACTGATTTTTTGGTTTTGTCCTTTTTAATGGAAAAGAGGATGCAACAGTTGTATATACCTACGTTTCCTTACAGTCTAAGGAACAGTCTTACAGTCTAACCTCCGTCAAAGCATGCCCCTCTGCAGCTTGAGCTGATGGGGCTAAAATTAGCCAAGGTTAGCAGTTATCCTTAAGGTATGCTAATGTTAAAAGATTGGGAGGATTTTTTTTTGTGTATTTTGTCAGAGCTGCTTTCTGAGAGCAGCAAAAGATAATGATCAAATGTTTCCTAGATTTTATGTTCACTTGTAGTTGTCTTTTCTTGTTCTATACCACTGTCTCTTCTGATACAATTTCACACACATACACCCCTTCACTCCTACTGCTCTGATTCATTTGTACCCACTTTGCTTGTACCTCATTTTTCTATGGCATCTGTCTAATCTGCATCTCTCCCCTCTTAGTCTCTGCACCAAAACCTGTACTCTTCTTTCAGTCTGTATCAGACTTTTTTTTGCCCCTGTGTGTCTCGGCACAGTAGCTGGGGTAGCAGTGAGGGGTGCTGAAGAGAGGTTCTCCTCGCCTCCATTTGTTGCACTTGCAACTGCAGCAGTTCCCAGATACATGAATAATCAGTCACTGCTGGAAAATTCTCACTCTGCTTCTGCTGCTCAGGCTGGAGCATGCCAGGTACAGGGGAGTCTTGAAATATACAGCTGCCAAACTCTAAATTGTTTTGGAAAATACCAGGGAGTACAGGGTGCATGTGTGTCTATACTGGCAAGGTTGATACTGGTCTTCCTTGCCCAACTGAGCTACGTGGGCTGCTCCTCTGCCAAGTGAAGTGGAGATGGAGCCTGTTCAGTGGCTTTTTACATTCAATTTCTTGGTCTTAATAGTAGAGTAATTGTAAGAGTCAGGTGGAGTTTGTCAAGGTGTTCCTGTCAGGACAAGGAGATAGGATGCCAGAAGGTTACTGCAATGCTAGATTTTCTGTGATGCTCTTTTGTGTGTACCTCCTGAGGGAACGCTGGAAAACTTATTCCAAGGCAAAGCAGAACTTCAAGCCTGAGTTCCTGCTGAAGGCAGAGTTGAGGAGTTTGAATTAGCAGTTGAAGTAACCCTGGAATGCATTAGCAATTGTCATTACGGTCGTAAGGTAAATTTCCATTTGCCTTTTTTCAGAGCCCCTGAGATTGCTTAAGGAGTAGCAGTTTTTTTCACAAGAACAGAAATTTCATGCCTAGGATAACGATTTGAGATTTTTTGACAGAATTTCAAAGTATTACACAGCAAAGTACAGATGTGATAATTTTTAAGTAATGTTGCATGTAAGAATCATTAAAAATTAGCAAAACAGACTTCCAACACATCGTTCTTGTCAATGAAGGAATTCTGTTCTCTGAAAAAAAGGTTAATTATGAAGTAGCTTCTAACATGTTAAGGAAGGTTGGAGCTTGGTATGTCTTTAAGACCGAATGGTCTTAACAATAAATGCTAGAAACCTTAAGAATGCTTGTTATCCCTGTGGCATATATTCTGTTCAGTAGCTCTTACAGACAAACCAGAGGTGTTTTCAGTTTTACCTCCATGGGACTCCTAGAGATTACATGGTACAAGTTTTTTCTTGGTTACTTCTAACAAGTTTGTCTCTTAAGGCCACTTTCTTAAACCTTTTGGTGCAATGACTGTTGTGAAATCAAGTTTCAGACAGCGTTCCATCACACTGATTATTCTCCTACGCATTTTTTTTTTCCAAGCTGAGCAACAGATTTTCCCTCTATTTAAGCTGCTGTAATGAATACCCTTGTTACTAATAGGCTGGGGTGGGATGGGAAACAGCTTTCAAATCCGTGGTTCTTCACTAAATGTAGGAAGTGTTGATGTGTGAGTAAAGTGATTGCCTGTTACTTAATGTACATCTGCAAACCAACTGCAGAATCTCACCCTTTGCCAGTTGATTGAAAAGGGAAGAGGTAAATGTGACTTTCTCTGTGATCCAAAGTATACATCTGTACATTGCTGTGATGCTGGAGAGCCTTGAGCCTTTCAGTAGTAATTGACAGAGATTTCTGCTGCCCCTGACCTCCAGTACTGGCTTTCCCTCTCACCACTGTGGTTTGAACTGCAGCCTTCCCTGTGCTCCCCTCCCGGTTGTACCCCTTCAAACCGTTGTGGGGCTTGTTAAGGCCTCCCAGAAGCTTGGTGAAGGGATCCAGTGCACCGCTGGGTGAGGAGTGCTTCTTCCATATCCAGTTATGTGCAGTCACTTCTAATGCAAGCCCCAGGTCAGATGTTCTGGAAGTTATGAGTAAGTTGTTTTATTTGCAGGCAAAGTAGCAGCAAATGTTTTACGAATTGTGAATAAATGAGGGAGTAAATTAATGGACTTGATCTGTTAATCCTAAGACTGTATCTGGTGGGTCTCCAGTCAGGTTTTTTATCCCCTCTTGATAGTGGTCATAATTAGAGTTTCAGGTTTTCTGAAAGCTTGCTTTATTGATAAAAAGAGTTTTTTGTTTGTTCGTTTGCTTGTTCTTAAGATCTTCTCCAGGGTCTTACATCCATTTGTTTATTCACTCTGAATCTCCTGTTCCTTTCACAAGTAGGAGACAGTTTGGTCACATTAGTATCTAAGTGTTCCTTTCCACTGATAGATAAATATTTCTTTGTTTTATTAGCAATCATCTTCTGTACTCAGCTGGGTAATAAACTGATTCAATGAGCTGTACAAGTCAGTCCTGCCATGCCCCAGCCTCATTTCCTCTGACGACTTGCGTTTCTCACTGAAGAATGCCATCTTTCACTGGTCCTAATGCTCTGTACCAGTTTTTTTTAATGTTAAAACCACACATGATACAAGCCTTTGAATAGGCGAGCTGTCGTTCGTTACTGGCTCTTGATTGAGACCAGATGTGATGGCTGTTAAACCATTGTAGGGTGACAAGGGTCTGAGGTGACTAGCCTTTTCTTAGGTAACTTTAGAATTAGTGACCTTCAATCCCTGCCTGTCATCCAAAACAGTAGAACAGAACTGTGTCCAAATACAGTGATTTTGCTTTGAAAGGCATACGTTTTTTGTCTCTGTCGAAGTCTAAGTCTCTGAGGATCTGTGGATCTTGAGCCCAGCTGATAAAAGGAATAGAACTGCCCGTTTATTATTTTAGCTAATAAAAGAGGATATTGTATATTAGCTTTTTCACATTCCAAGGCGCTAGCAACAGAATGAAGGTTAAAGGCGTGCGATATTCACAATTAAAGAATGGAGCCTTTGTTTTTAGCACAGTATGCAGCTGAGACAGAAGGAATATGCCAGGAAATGAAAACCAGGTGGCTTGGGTTTGAATTTTTAAGACCAAAGAAATGACCTTCAAGAAAGGCTATTTCCTTACTTAATAAAAATAAGTTAAATGTATACAAAATCATTTAATTATTCTCTACATTGGTTCGCAGATGTTTCTGTACATGTATCTTTTCACAGAATAAACATGATGATGAATAGATTTGTCTTAAAAACCCTGCTGAGATACAGCTACAGATTTCTGTAACACTAGATTCTAAGTTAATTTTGACAAGATTGTAAGGTACGTAATACCCAGTGAGAGCAGGCAGAAATTTTTGTCTCACTGCAATATACATTAGACTTTCAGCTGCATACAAATATTACTGTTAATATTGCAGTAGCAATGCTACTAGTTACATGATACTACCAATCTTGTTGCAGTACCTTAAAAAAATAAATCATCAACCCCCCCTACCCTGACGTTTAAAAAAAAAAAGGCAAAATCAAGGGTATAATTTTTTCTTATTCCCTCTTGTTTATCATCATATTTATTATAAAAGATGCAACCATGGTAATTTAAACTGAGTGCAAGGCATTTGTAAAAAGAAATGACAAGTTATAATTTAACACAATTACAATTTTTTTCAGGTACAGCTTTCATTTAAATCTTAGAAAAATGGAGACAACGCACTTTGCAAATCAGCTCGGTTTTGTTCTCTTGAAAATGGTGAACATGACTTCCTAGTGACGAGTGTAGGGTCATTTTGTTACCACAAAGCAGTGCAGTTCTAATTGCCATCAGAGCTCCGCAAAACCCTGTATTGCAGCTGCTGTCTCCTGCAGTGGTGGGCTACGTTGTAGGCTTTGCTGTTTGCCCAGAAGTGTGTTTGACCACAGGTGTAAAGCTGCTTCTCCTGCCGACTGGGTTCTGCAGCACAAGGCCCTATTGTTGCGTGCTTTCCTGTGGCAAGTGATTCATTCATGTGTTGTGACTCGAGAAGCACTCTCAGGAGGTCACTGAGAACCTTCTCTTGCTGCATTCTCCTCCTAGAAACTGGACTCCCTGCTTGGTCTCTAAATTAAGGCTAGAGGTGCTTATTGATATGGGTGGTTTTGCCTGTGTGAACTAACACATTGTTAAACACGTTCTACAACATGTCGGTGTTAAGGCAAAGTGTACTTTTTTTTTTTTCCAAGTAGTTGATTCAAAGCTTGGTTTATCTTAATTAGGTAGTATGTTTCTAAGAACAGTTTTTCTTATCTGCGCTTAAACTGTGCTTCAGGATGTTGTTTGACGTTTTCTGCCACCTGCTCCCAGACTGCGATAGGCCTAGGACAGCAGCTGACCAAAATTCATACAAGAAACACAACCTTACTTTTCTAAAGATTTTTGCTGACTCTAATCTGGTATTCTACTGAAGATATGAGCGGGCTTCTTGACTTGCGAAGTTTAATGAACAAGTCCATCTTTGTCCAAAATGCTTCCCTTTCCTATGTTTTTTTAATCTTGTTGTTTTCTAAAATTTTAGTGGAACGTTTCTGCAGAGTTTACAGGAACAAGAATGTTTAATTAGTGAATGCTGTCATATGGATATCATTTGCTCACTATGTGTAGGAAGTTACAATTAGTAATTGCATAAGCCTTTGCATGGCTTATATATTAAGATCTTTCTTGGAATCACTGTCTCAAGGTGGGAGAACAACATCCCAGTATTAATATACATACTTTCCGTTATTAATATGCACTTATTTGCCCATATCCAAGTATAATATGCATATATGCTTCTGGGTGCAGCTTGCTTTTTCTTTTATGGCCAGTTAGAGTTTCTTTCTATACTTCTTTGTGTTAAGGTGTCTCTTGGGTGTTTAGTCATTGGAGACAGGCCTGCAGTATAAACTTTTTGGAGTTATTAGATTTTCTTATGTTAGCTGTTCTTTTGGTGTTAGGGATGCAAGTCTGCTGTTCGTGACAGCTTGTCAGCTGCCAGCTCTACACCCTTTGTGCTGATGTAATGCCATGTACAACATTTTTCGTGTAACATAGGATATGCAATGATTTAAAAAACACACACGCACAAACCACAAAAAAAAAACTAAACACAAAACCCAAAAAACCCCAAACCCCACCAAATCAAAACACAAAATCCAACCACCACCACATTTGCATTTTAGCTTGGGTCACTAGTTGCTTGGGTTGCATCCATTTTGATTGGGTTATTTTTAATCACTTTCCAAGTTTTCTCCAATGTCACAGAAGAGGCCTCTAGCAAGGGTCTTTGCCAGCACTGCTGTGAGGGATGCCTATGTGATATAGATACTGCCGTTTGGGAGATGTTTTGAGACTTCCTGTGAAGTAGAGCTATCAAAGAACTTCCTGACACATCTGTTAAAGGTTTAACCTCTGTTCTTGCTTCCTTTGGATTTCTTGGGGCCTCCTTGTTACCTACCTGTGGAGTTTTGCTGCTATGGATTGTAATCTTTCCCCCCAAAGGAATTAATTTGCATCTGATTGTAACACTTCTGTTACCATTGATTGCATTGATGATTCTCTCTGAGAACGCATGCGGTCCTTTTATTTATTTTGCCAAAGGATTTACTCAGTGACTCCATTGATAAACTTTTCTGCAAAACAGAAGTTGTGGCACTTAGTTCATGGAAACCAGTCTGAGGGGAGTCAAAGGGATCTTAAAATAAATTAGAGGACCGTTGTTACCCTTTTCCAAGGGGTGCTGTCAGAATAGAAGAGGCAGTGTCTAAAGCATCGATCACAGAAAGAGGAAAATGTATTTGGCATGCAAACCATTGAATTATCTGCTGTTCTCTTGCACTTTATCTATTTGTACGTTGTATGTAGTTACTTTGTGAAGTTTTCATTTTTCAGAGGTTGGTACTGGGACTGGTGCTCTTTAACATCTTCGTTGGTGATACGGACAGCGGGATTGAGTGCACCCACAGCAGGTTTGCCAATGACACCAAGCTGCATGGAGCAGTTGATACGCTGGAGCGAAGAGGTGCCATCCAGAGGGACACGGACAAGCTTGAGAGGTGAGCTTGTGCAAACTTCATGAAGTTCAATAAGGCCAAAGGCGAGGTCCTGCATGTGGGTTAGGGCAATCCGAAACACAAATATAGGTTGGAGAATGGATTGAGAGCAACCCTGAGGAGAAAGGTCTTGGGGATGTGGGCTGATGAGAAGCTCAACGTGAGCTGGCAATGTGCTCTTGCAGCCCAGAAGGCCAGCTGTGTCCTGGATTGTATCAAAAGAAGTGTGGCTGTCAGGTTGAGGGAGGCAATTCTGCCCCTGTACTCCGCTCTGGTGAGACCCCACCTGGAGTACTATGTCCAGCTCTGGAGTCCCCAGCATAAGAAGGACATGGACCTATTGGAGCAGGTCCAGAGGAGGGCCACAAAGATGATCAAAGGGCTGGAGCACCTTTCCTATGAAGACAGGCTGAGAGAGTTGGTGGTGTTCAGCCTGGAGTTGAGAAGGCTTCGGGGGGACCTTATAGCGGCCTTCCAATATTTGAAGGGAGCCTACAGGAGAGCTGGGGAGGGACTCTGTATCAGGGAGTGTAGGGATAGGATGAGGGGTAATGGTTTTAAACTGAGAGGGGAGATTTAGATTAGATACTAGGAAGAAATTCTTTGAGGGTGGTGGGACACTGGAACAGGTTGCCCAGAGAAGTTGTGGATGCCCCATCCCTGGAGGGATTCAAGGCCAGGCTGGATGGGGCTTTGAGCAACCTGATCTAGTGGGAGGTGTCCCTGGCCATGGCAGGGGGGTTGGAACTAGATGATCTGTAAGGTCCCTTCAACTCTAACCATTCTATGATTCTGTTTCATTTTTAACTACTGTATATCCCTGAAAGTTGACAATTTTAACCCCAGTTTCTACAAGGCTGTATCTGTGAGAAGAAGGCATTTATACTGGGGAAACAATGGACTTAGTGCTAGTTTTAGGGCCTGCAGGAATGAGTGCCAGGGTCTTACCTCTGAGGAGACCTGTAGGTCTGGAAGCCACAACTGAGCTGGTAAATCCACTCTAAATCCTGTGAGAGTCACTTGAGGCCACCCAGCTCCCTGGGCTCGAGTTCCTGGGCTGTGTGCGGCGAGGCAGTGCTGTGCCATCGATGCTTGCAGTCTCCTCCTCTTCCTTCTTCTGATTATATTGAAGTAGATTGATCTGTTTTATTCTTCCTCATATTGAAGCAGTCTAAAAAATATTACAATTTAGTAGCTGTTGAAAATTTAAACATTTACATCTGGGGTAAATTATTGCAAGGCACGTTTAGAGTGTGGATTCTCCCCACGCAGTCTGCCCACAGGAAGACATCCGAGAGCCCAGCTGGTGCTATTTACTATGGCAGAACAAGGCTTTCCACCCTTCAGGAGGCAGGTTCCCTTCCCTTTCCAGGAACTGGCTGTGTCTCGTTGCTGTGATAAGAATGCTTCTCAGTGTTTCTTTTTTCATATCAGCTAAACTGAGTTGCTGGAGTGAACTGGGGCCATCTGTCCTGATGCTGGAAAGGAAGAGTACAGCCTGCTGTCAGCTATCTTAAGCCGCTAGCAAATCAGCAGTGTGACATGGAGGACTTGGTAAGGAGTCTCACGCTGAATTGCAGACCATCATGATTAAAACCAGCCTGCCCTACTTGGCATACTGCTTCAAGACGTTGCTGTTTAGTGGGGAGCATTCTAGTAATACAGGCGTAGCTTTTCCTGCCTTTCTGACTGTGTCCTCCTGCCCACTTCCACGTAAGTGAGTTTGAATCCATAACATAGTGTTTGGAAAATTACAGTTTCCTGCATAGTCAACACAGAAAGTCACGGAATCTCTGAAATACTGTGCTGAAACATGTTGTTTCCTGCACTAAAGGAACTGCAAAACCTGCCAGGAAGTGCTGCGTGATAGGGGTGTGATTTGTAACATGTTATTTATTGTGAGTACTAGTTACTTCTGCCATGGCTGGACAGCAGAGTCGAGATATGAACGCATTATTAAATCATTAATTAGTACTAGCATACAAGCACAAATGTGTTCTTAATGTGAAGTAAACAATCAAAAAGTCATATACTGATACAGTCACAGTTTTGTTTTGAGAGATAAAGGAATGAGCTCTCACCTTGCTGCTCCCTAGAGATGTAGGTTTGGCATTTCTGAACTCCAACATTCATCTCCCATACCTGAACACGGGCTGCTTCATAGCGCTGTTTTTCTACCAGCAAGGTGTTTTTTTCATTCTTACTGTGCTCTGGGATTTAGGGAATTAGAGGGGAGTAAGGCAGCTGTACCATAAGCTTAGAAGCTCATTTCTGACCCGCTTTATTCTTGTAGCTGTATCTGTGATTATGTCTGGAGATGTTAATAGTGACATTATCTGGAGCACAGCCATTGACCCAGTCTTCTGATCTTGCAAGAGGATCACGAAGACATCTGCACTCATGCAGAATCATACAAATGTCCTTGAGCCATCATGCAAATGCAGGGCCCATGTGTATGGGCTGGATCCATAGATTTTTATCGTGGGACCAGGCATATGTCCTGAGCGTTATTTATTCCATCCATTGCTAAGTCAAAATATTGTGCAAAACGTATGTTTAAGAATATACAGTGCCAAAAGATCTTTAACTGTTGTATTCTGCATAAGCAAGGGTACTTCACATTATTTTTTAAAAACATACAGCAGATACTCACATTGTGTGAGGTCTAAAAGGCTTCTACAGTGAAAGACAAATCCATTTAAAAGGGATTTGAATACACTGCAACAGCATTACTCAATCTTGGAGTCATGACTTTCCTCTCAGATACCTTGTTCCAACTCACATAAATAGAGGGCAGGCTCCTCATTTCTTAGAGGGAAAGTAGGGTTTAGCTGGAAACACTTCATATTTTAGTCTGTTGGATCTTTTTTTGTTTATTGAAGATTCTCAGGAGTTCTTACCCACAGAGGCTGGGTTTGGTAAAGAACATGGAAGATGAACTGATGTTGATGTTTGTAAGTCAGAGGAAGGTCATGTGCTATCCAAAAATCCAGTACAAATAAAATTGGTCAACCGCAGGATCTTCCTGTTGGTGGCACTTTCTGCGTGGGCTTCACCAGTGTCAGTATGTGCTATGGATGTTCCTAGGATGCCTTGTGCAGGCAGTATGGCCGTCAGGCAGGTCATTATAATTTCACCAACATCATCGCAGTTAAGGACAGATTCCTGCCTCTCTACCCTGTTTCTCTCCAGTCCCCAAAGCGCTTTAGGAGACACTCCTGATCTAAAGAAATAATTTTTTTTTTTTTGCTCTCCCAGGAACACAATAAGCCCCTGTCAAAACAATCAGTTGTTTATTCTGATGAATGTATTTAATTATTAAAACCAGAACAACCTCTTGGAGAAATGGAACTTCCATCAAAATCTTACAAAATTCTCCTTCCATTACCTTGTTTGGAAATGAAAAGGGGTTGGGGTAGAGAATGCTTTGTTTTCTTTTTCTTTGGAAACATCCTTATTTGGCATCTGTAAAGCATTTGCATTCCCTAGTTCTGGATCAAAGTCCTTTCATGGCTCATGTTACTTATTTCCTTCTTTAACTGAAACACAGAAAGAAAAATGGATTTTTTTTCCTCCCTCAGGCTTACAGGATAAACTGTTGTAAAAACTCAAATCCAGGTTTTTAGCAAGGAAGTAGCAAGAATGAGGAAAAAAAAAAAAAATCTCAAATTGTATAATCTGAAGAACCACCACCACCTACTTCAGAATGAATCTTGTCAGTAAATGTAAGTCTATAGCAGTTATGAAGCGTGCAAGGTAAAATTTAGTTAAAACTAAGCTAAGCTAACTGTGCTGCTGAATTTCCTTTGTTACTCGTGTTCCAAAAGTTTGTGCTCTTCAGGGGAGGAACTTTGTCCTCTTCAGCCTGTGTAGTGGCTAGTGAGCCAAGTATTGGGATACAAACTGCAGTTGGACCAGAAACTAGAAATGTTAGAAGCGAAACACTGTTTCCTTTTGTTGCATGAATGGCAGAATGAAATTTGGGGTTGGCGGAATTATTTTCTGATAGAAGAACAAGAAACTCCTGTGAATCAGCTGTGACACGTGATCTAGTTCTAAATTTGCAGGAGAGTGTAGATAGTTTTGTTTCTGAATGCAGAACAAACTATTTCCAAGTCTGCCCCTCCCACTCATTCTGTGCCCCAAAGAGCTTGGTGTTTCTGCTTATTTTCAGAGCTGTGCTGGCTATTCCCTTGGCTTCCTGCCTTTTGTAGACACATGGAGCTGGGCCCCATCACCCCCTTCAGTTTGCAGACAAGCTTCTAGGCTGTGGCCTGTGACTGTGCATGTTGGCGCTCTGCTGTTTCCAAGTATTGCTGCAGCAAAAGGGTACATAATGGCTGTTTCTGATTTATCTTCTAGGAAGAATTTGGATGTCTGTCAGTTTTAGCATGGCCTGTGATGATTCAATGAGCTTGAGGTAAGCTGGTACCATAATATATGTACTCTTTTTTTTCCCGTCAGCTTTGTTTTCCTGAAAACAAATCATAAATTCTAATCTATATTCTACTCTATTCAGATATTTTAATTGGTTTATTTCAGAGACTTTTGTTCTGCAAAGCTCTAGTCTAGTGGTCCATTTTTGTAAGGGAATTTATAGTACTGCGTTGCTTGCTTTATATTTAACCATAAAGCAACATGGACTACAGTCTGTCAGGCTGATCTGTTTCCATTAGCTTTCACCCAGCAGATCTGAACTTAATCCAAACTTCCATCATTCCTCCAAAAGTGACATTACTGACACCCTCTGTCACATCTTTCTCCCCACAGAGCTCTTGGCCACATAACTTCTCTGATGGAAGGGAGAAAACCTCCCTTTGGATTATGAGCTAAACCCTAACATCAGAGAGAAAACTACCAGAGAGCTGCTCCCGCCTTGGTGGCGATGGCATGTTAGCTGCTGTGTGCTTCCACACCCCTTCTAACTGAATGCAACTTCAGGGATGGGATTTCTTTCTTTGTGTGACTTGAGAAAAGAAATCTCTTGCTGGCTTTTGGGCACTGTGAAAAGTATAGTTGAATTTGGAGAAGGAATTTGCTAGCAAAACAGTCCCAAGTCTTAGCTGGGTCTTAGAGCTGGTGTTGGACTCGCTGGGTCCAGGCAGAGGCTCAGGCACAGGCCCTTTCTCCCTCTCTGCACACTGAGAATGGGTTGATAAGGATTCCTACCTAATTTACCTCCACAATGTTCCTCATTTCCAAGACTGCGGCCTTGGACAATCGACCTGGTTGTTTCCAAAATTATTTTGTTTTGGTTGATAGATTTCAACATTGCTGGCACGCAGTCCCGACAGCTGTACCTAGTACCAGACAGAAGTGAAGATTATGCAGATGCAGAGAGGCGAAAAGACCAAGGACATTAAATCTTCTTATATTAAAATAATGATGATGTCCTGATACAACTGAGATTAAAATTTGGTATTTTATATAAGTGTAACATTTCAATGAACTTGGTGTTGTCAGTGAAAGTCAAAAAGAGGCTTCAAAGCTAGGGATTACAAATAACTAATTGCTATAGGTTATTCAGGTGAAGTGAGTGTATAAAGAGAGGTTGGTGTAGTGTCCGTTTGAACTATTGATGATATCTTTCTAATGATTATGACTCATTAGATAAATACAACTTGTATAATTACCTGATGTTGCGCTCAGAGGGGTACAAAGGATGTCTCAATGTAACAGGAATCTTAACCCCTGGAGACCACTTGCTGAATTCTTTAAAGGTCAGGCATACTTCAAAATGTAAGTCAGTGGAAAATGAGGATTTAGATTAAAAAAGAATACTTCAAGGCTGGTGAATCACTTTAGACCGTGAGTACTGGAAGATACTACTTTTAAAGTGCAAAGACTGTTGCCCTGAGTTGAGGGGGTGGGGTGGGTAGGGTTGGAATACTTTAAACTCATATATACTTACACTGTGCACAAAGAAGCCCTAAACATATTACTTATGTCTTCTCTCTCCCCTGTTCCTCCTAGAATATTAATGATATGGAATACTTAAGATATTGTATGTACTCGTAAGTGGAATAGGGCTAGGAACAGAAAGTTTAAATACTGAACTTTCTTCTTGCTAACTTGGTTTTGCTCATCCTTTTTTTTTTTTCTCATTTCTTCTTTTTTAACTCCACTACCTTAGCATTAGTTGGTATAGAGTGTCTGTTTTGGTACAAAGTCCAGAATCTACAGCCAGGTCATCAGCTCTATAGTGCAGTGAAGTGTCCAGTGTGGTGTTTTGATTTTTTGGGGTGGTTGGTTTTTTTTTTCTTCTGTTGTAAAACTTAAAGCAGAATCAGATAACTTGGTATTTTCAGGAAAGAAGGACAGGAGATAAAAGTAAAAACCCTAAACAAACAGCAAAATAACCCAGATCTGCCTGGCCCTCTTTATGCAAGACAAGACAGTGAAAAGCTTAGGCTTTTTCTTCCCCTTTGTCCTTACTGCCGCATGTGAAACCTTGTCCGAAGCCCATGGAAATCAACATGTCTTTCTACTGACCTGTCTGGTTTCTAGATTGAGCACTGGGCTATGTGACAAATTGCTGAAAATTTTGTTGCAGTCTCTTGTCAGGGAAGATAAAGATAAATATGTATTTGCACAGGCCAGTAACACATTGCTTTAGGAACTGAAGTGAGCCTAATGCTTACCAATGTCAGTGAAACCTTTCTCTTTAGCAGAGATGCATTTCTAGACTGGTGTAATCAGAAAAGAGTTGAGCAAACTTAGCCTCCCTAGTTGCCAACTGCCTTAGTTCCTCCCCTGTTTTCAGTACCTAGAAATAGCTACTTGGACATCTGCAAGAGAGGTGCTAGGTAAGACCAACTGTAAGAACACCTTAACTAATGGGGGAGTGTTTATTCATTTCTGGTTAACACAGCAGAAGGCTGCAATAGTCATGATTTCAGCTTCAAGTTCACAGTTTCCAGTTGTATCCTGTGTCTGAGCCTATCTGTGCATTGACTACACAGCTGCAGAAGCGTAATCAAAAAGTATTTGAAATGAGGAGGCCTGTGTCTGGGTAAGAGGAGGTGATGCTGAGGTCTCCTCCCCTCTCTGCCCTTATCAGTGGATTGATTCATTTTGTTTGATTTCCCCAGCTCCTGTGTAAATGTTAAACAAGTAGATCTAGGAGGAAAAATAACTTAATGACATAAAAAGAATCTCTCTTGGCGGGCGGAGGGGAAATCTTCCTTGTGAAAATAAATGATACTAAAACAGAAGGGAGAAGACTTCGAGAGGCAGCTTGAAGCATCTTCTGAGGTGACCACCCCTCTCCCACCCCCCGATCTCCCTTATGTGCTGTAGCAGGGCAGAAGGGGGAGATGGTGACAGCAATAATTAGTTACTGTCTCTGGTGTTTCGCTTGCCCAGTCTCCTGCTGTGGCCTGTGTTTGCCCTTCTATTTCAAATTCACACAGCTCTGTAGGTTTTTGCTTGTTTCCGCCACTGCAGTCTCATAATGATGCTTATACATCGCTCTCATCTGACTCCTACCCAGTCTGTAAGGGGGAAGAAAGCACAGCAGGATGTTTACGTGCTGCTGTTAAGAGGATAGGCAACAGGTGGAGACCAGAGGCATGCCAGGTATGTGAAGTCATCAGAAATGGTTAGAGATAACAAATGTATCTTCTGCTATCAGTCCTGTCTTTAGTCTGTGCTCGAGAGTGGCAAATAAGCACTGCTAAGATATGCTGACTTTGTATGCATTTGCTTTAGCTTTCTTCACGAGGCAGGAGCCAAACACATGTCTAGGAGCAATTGCACCCTCCATCTGTGAGCGATCACCCTGCTGAAATGCAGCAGCAGACCTGACTTTGGGGAGCAAAACTGAGGCAAGCCCTTCCCCTGCCTCTGCTGCTCAGCTGTGCAGGCAGAGCAGGACCAGGGAGGAGGGTGGTGGTGCAGACTTTTGGCTGCCTTTAAGTGACCACATCCTGTTAGGCTGCGGAAACACCAAGCTAATGCAGAGATCTGCCTGTCTGAGTGCTCGTGGGGATCCCGCAGATAACTTGCAGGCACGTTTGTATTGCTGCAGGAGGAACAGTGGTGCAGGGAGAACTCCTGACCTTGCTCTCGTGCTCGGTCCGTTTGCCCGCTTCCCACCCGTGTCACGGTTCTCTGCAGCATTTAAGTACAGGGCAAATTGATTTATTTCAACAGGGTTGCTTTCTTTTCTTCCGGTGCAGCTCCTAGATGCTGTTTTCCTGATGCTGTATGGGAAGGCTAACACTGTCTGTGATGGCAGAGTAAAGCTCGGAGCAGCAGCCGGTGGCCTTTACCTGAGGTCCTTCCCCAGCCGTGTCAGCGCCGCACCTCGTGAGGTGGGAGAATTTCCTTGTAGGAGCAGACAGCCAGGCACCACGAGACAAAGTTTCTCACCCCGAACCACCAGGAACACCGGGGCATGAGAGAGAATTGGTAGTGAGTCTCTCAAGTCAGTGCCCAAACCAAGCCTTGCATTATTGCACCACGGGGAAGTGGCGCGTGAGCTCTTAACAAAAGGCAAATCGTTTATGATGATGCTTAACTTGTGTTGAAGTCACACGCTTGAATCGAAGCGTGCCTGGGAGTTTTGCTGAGCCAGAGCAGGTGTAAGAATGCCAAGTGCTTTCCTGACACAAAATCTGAATGAGGAAGTGGCTCATGCACATACAACTGCTAATAGCAAATGGCGCTCATCCAGTTTCAGATGGAGCTGGAGGAACTTTGGTTTTGCTGAGGGGAAAAAAAAACAAAGGCAAAAAAAAAAAAGGCAGAGGCCCGTTAGAGTGGGCCAGCGTTCTGCAGAGCCTGTTTTGTTGTGGCCAGAAGATCAAGAAATCTCAGTATGGGCAACTACAAAAATGTTTGGGGCAGTTCTGTTCTTCCTTGCTGTTGGCCAGAAATCGTTTAAGTGCTAAAGTTCAAGGCTTCATATTCCTATTTTGTTTTTCAAAATATATAATGGTGGATGTTTCTGTTTCATAAAAGAATTCAACTGGATGCACAGAATCCTCTTAGGATTGGGCATGGGTCGGTAAGGAAGAAATGCACCAGCCATCCTTAGAGCATTTCTTTCCACTTCCCTCTCAGAGGCCCAGTGTAGCCCTAGGGCTTTTTCCTTTCCAAATTCAGCTTTAATCCAAGATGACAATACCTGGGAAGCTCAAGCGTATTCTCAGTAAGGCTGTTGCACACCTGTTTTGATGATACCTGTTAATGTCTCAGTAGGGAAAGGCAACGTAATGCTACAGGTTTGAGAGTTGCAGGTATGACCATTACCTGAAAAATTACCTCTGGATAATAATGTCTTTGTGCCTCTTCTGCCCAAAAAAAGGCAGTTGAGCATGCTCCATCCTTTCACGTAAAAATGTGCTGCAAAATTACTGTTATGTACCAGCCAGCCCTAAGTAATTGTTGAGTAAAATAGCTTGGAAAAGAGAGTTGATTCTGCATAGTAAATCAGAAGCCTGTAATGTTGTTTGTGCTATTTTGTGAACAGGAGAGGAGGACGATGTACTTTCAGAGAAATCTTGGAGTCCTTTACTGTGAGGGTAACGATTGCAGCACTGTGATTAATCTTGGCAGTTCATGCAAATGGCACTTTAAATGGATAGTATAAATATAATTGTAAGGGCCCCTCTGAACTGAGTGCTGCCCTGTTAATATGGGATGCGAACGCTTTCAGTTGTCCTGCATGTCCCAGGGGAACCTTCCCAAGGAGAGGCATTGTGGATGGTTGGTCTTTCCAAACACCATCCTATGGCGCCTGGGAAAGAGAGGCTGGCATCAGACAGGGCTTGTTGGGAACATAAAACTTCAGAAAAATGTTTTACCACTTGCTTGGCTCTAGCCCAATTGTTTGCTTCCAACTGGGCTCCTACTGCATCAGCAGGTTTCCATTCAGGTGGCATGGCATCAGCTTAGATCCCTGACTGTCGGGGTCTCAAGGAAGGTACAAGGCTTTGTACTAGGTTGTTAGATTGGGAAGTGCGGTGAGCACAGAGCAAACCTGAAAAATCATTTTCCTTATGTATCCACCAAGTTTAACTGCAGGGACGAAGCCCTGGTGAATGCTAAGTCCTTGGAGATAGGCCTTTAACAATGGCCTTTCCTTATACAGACCTTTCCTTGTAACACTGAAAGTTCCCTCCATCTTCCCTCTTCCTTTTTTTTTTCTTTTTTTTTTTTAAATTTTTTTCTTTTTTATTTTTTTGTTTATTTTTTTTTCTTTTTTTTTTTTTTCTTGCTCTCGGCTGGAAGCTGACTTCTGCTTACTTCTGACCTCTGTGTGTTTCAGCAGAGCCTGGGAGCGGACTGTCAAAGCAGAATTTCTGGATTGAGTCAGTGGGACACCGAAAGGCTCAGCTCCACGGCGCTGCCAACTGCCCGTCTCAGCACCTGGTTTGACACAGAGCAACTCTGCCGGTGCAAGCGCAGTGCTTCTAGGTGTTGTGGTATGACGAAGACCATAAGGGGTGAAGATATTAAAAAGAAAAACTTCCTGAGATCGTACATTCTTAACAGGTACTGGATTCTCTCTTGCTACTTTTTTTTTCTTCCTTAAAAGACTGATTTATATTAACACTGTTTTTCCGTTAAGACCCCTTTAAAATACTTGGAGTCAAAATGTGTTGTAACTTGTGTGTTATTTTTAATCCCCATTTATAATGGTGCTTCAGAAGCCTGAAACCAACATCTGTTTCCTTCTTGGATTGGTTTTCTTCCACAGAAGACACTTCCCTTTTCTTTTTTTTAATTTAACTACTTAAAGTCCCCCTGTTCTGTAATCAAGGATTGAAAAGTCATAAATCACAGTCATATCGGATGTGTCATGCTTGTTACTGCAGAATCTAACTTGTGGGGAAATACCTGGGCTCTTTGTGCAGCACAGAGGAGGGGAAGAGGGAATCTTCAATCCTTTGCTCTTCAGTTACGTGTCCTTGGAAAAATGTAATTACCCTCATTACCTTCAGCGTGTTTCTAACTCCTGTTCTCTGTGTGTTGTGCCAGTGATTTTAATCGAATCACATGCTTCAGGGGTTCAGCTTGTCAACTCTGAGAGGCAAGAAAGAATTTACCCCTTCATCCATTTTTTTTCCCCTCCCTCCCTCCTTTCCTCCTCCTTCCCTCGTTGTGTGCTTGGCTGTGCAGTCTTGCTCTGGTGCTGAGTCCCAGTGATGGCCAGCTCTGAGGGTGGAACTGAAGTTTCCCCAGGTTAAGCTCCCCGGGAACACCGGATGATGCTTATGTTCCTCTGCAGCATGGGGCAGGGACTTGCGTTGTCGTGTTTGCTTGCTTGTTTAAAAAGAACTGCAGTTTATCTCACATTCTAGTTATTGAGAAGTGAGATAATATATTGAGTATGAAAAGACTTAGGCTTGTCAGGAGTTACCAGATTCTTGCAAGGGAGCTGTTAAAGCCGTATAATCCAAAAACAAGTGAAAAAAAACCAACCCAAAAGCTTCTTGACAGCTGTGCCAGTCTGAGGGGATGTGACAAGGGCTTAGTTTCTCTGCACAGGCGTACATGCACGGACAGAAGGGCCGGGCGGAGGCCTGGGCTTCCCCTTTTCCACAGCCCTGGAACAGCACCTTCCCCCGTGTCCCTCGGCGCGGTGGGAACCGCAGTGGGGCCTGCAGACCTGGCTCCTCAGGAGCGCAGCTCCACAAGCTTTCAGGCAGCCCACCCTGAAGCGGGGACGGGGCTACCGCGGCCTCTCGCTGCGGCAGCCGGTCCCACGGGGGTACCGCCGTCGCCCCGAGGGGCCGGGGGGCGCTCGGCTTTCGGCTCCCTCCGTCTCCACACCGGCAGGTGCCCCCTGGGAGCCCCCGACTACCCCTCGGGCCGGGCCGCCCCTCAGGGCCGGAGCGCGGGGCGGGTCCGGGCGGCGGGGCAGGCCCGGCCCGG
>JAHREE010000161.1:2161426-2245509 GCA_033628505.1 Tringa tobata
CCGGGGGCGCGGGGCCGGGCAGGGCGCAGCTCTCCGGGCCGGAGCCGCCGCTCGCCCGTCCCCCGCCGAGCCGGCCGCCGGCGCCCCCCGGTCCGACCCTGACAGCTCCCGTCGGCGGGGCGGGATGGAAGCGGACGTTGGCTCGTTTCGAAAGGCCTCTGGGCTCTGCTTCGCCTTCCCCGGGGTTTCTCCCGCGTTCGGCTGCTGGTGCCATACGGATAAATTATTTTTCCTGTCGCCTTTTTACTTAGGAAGTGCCCGTTCGGGTTTAGCTGTCGCCGTTGTTCGCAGGCTGCTAGGGAAAACCAGAGAATTAAACCCTTAGATCGTGTTAAATTTAGCAGTGGGCAGACAGCTGTAATCGGTATTAAAGCGTTTCTTATCGCTGGTAGTTAAAAGCATTTAAAAATATTTCGTAAATTGATATTATGGCTCCCACATCCTGATTTATCCACATACTCTACCAACTGTTACACACTTTGCGTGCTTTAATCTGCTATTTTTAATTTAACGTGGTCTGCCTGTGATCTGCAGCGTGGGTGTCCTGCAAGCCTCAGACCTTCCTGCTGGGTTCAGGAGGACTCTCTGCAGCCAGCTCCTCTCCAAACACCCCGTACTTAAAGATCCCAAACCTTGCTCACGGTCTATTTATGCTTTTCTAAGAAAATCTTCCACATGCACTAAGCCACGACATAGCATGTTGAAAGAGTTTTGAAAGGAAAAAAGGATAAAGTTGCCTCTAAAGTAAAAGCAGCACAGTGTGACCGAACACAGCTTATAACGCGTTTTTGTGTGTAACAGAAGGCAATATTTATGGGCTGTCTCTTGACACGTCCCTTGAATATCCTCATATTTAGATGTGGTGCTTGTGACTGGCAAAGAGAATGTTTCACACCGTGAGGCTTCACTGCCCTGTGGTGCACTGGCTGGGTCTCGTAAATAGGGAGATTCAGGTAGGATCTGTGTATTAAAAATCCAAACAGCAAGCGTTAATAATATCATTTCAGTACTTTTCACATGTTTAATGAAGCCCCTGAATTTACTGCCTTTAGAGTCTTTAAACCTTTGCTGAAATCTTGCAAGGATTTTTCTTCATCATCATCAGAAGTCGAAACAGATTGAAGTCCAGTGGATCATGTCTTGACGAAGTCTTTATTGCTATAAAAAACAATGTAGCCTGTTGTTTTAGCTTTCTCCCTTCTCTTCTAAGAACCCTCAAAGCTGAGGGACGAGACTCCTTAGAGCTGCCGTTGTGCCCCTGCAGCGTGCCTGCTTTGGGGACGTTCAAAATAATTGTGGGTGCTCCTGGTGGTTCCTGGTCAGGCTGTGGCCTGGGACATGATATGACAGGCTGACAGTTTCTCTTTGTGAGTATGTGTCCCTTGTTATTTACGAAGGTCTACCTCTCCTCAGCTTACTGGATCTCTGATTTTCTTCAGCTTCTTCAGAAGATCTTTTTCTTTCGCTTCTGAGAGACTGGAGGAGTGGGGAGGATACGTTCAAAGCTGGTTGTGGTGCTTCCTCTTAAATGGGGTACAGAAGTTTATGTGTGCCTCTGTGTATTCAGAGCCATTGCTGGTGGAGCCTTTCTGACCTGCAGCTCGAGCAGTTCTATCTGGGGCTGCACAACCTGCTGCAGCAGCTCTGTGTGCCTCAGCCCAAGCTCTACTTGTCATCTACATCAGGTTTGGGGAGCGCTGCCCCCAGGCTGGCCCACCTCTAACTAAAAGAGACGCAGTAGCAGGAGCCCCACATGTTTATAGACAGACCCAGGCAAAACAAACGAAGCTGGGACGAAGAATGATGTGCCTGGGAAGATTTGTATTCCTGTAACAACTCCTGCCTGTTCTCAGACTCGCTGAGGCTGTGGGAGGAGGCTCTTCCCGGGTTTCTTCCTGCTCTTAAGGATCAAGGCAATTGTGGCCTCGATAACTTGCAGCAATTCAGGAAACCATTTCCTTTCGCTTAAACACCAGAGCCCGCAGCAGCCCGGGTGCTCGCAGTGTCCCGCCATGCGGATTACAGCGCGGAGGACACTGTGTGCCGGGCGTACCCGCGGCCGTCGGGACCCGGGCTGCCGTGAGCCTGGGCTGCTTTTCGTGCACCGAGTGTGGAGCCTGGCTCAGGTCTTAGTTGCGATGCTCAGGGGAGGCTGACCCCGAAACCGAGCCCTCTCTCCTCTGCCTGCCCACTGCAATTTCTGTAGCACGCGCTTTCCTCTGGATCCATGACTCTTGGGCAGTGAGGAGAGCTTCTGTAGGAGAAGGCTGGAGAACCCACAGGCTGAGAGTTTAAATGTGTGTTTCTGTAAGGAACCTGTTTCCTTCTCGCCTCTGTCCCTGGCTTCTCTTACCAACCCCACCTCGCAGCAGAGCGTCCAGACAGATGAGAAATTAATCACGCGGTTTCTCATGCAGGCTTTGAGGACAGACAGACTGACTTTCATTATTGCTTCTTTTTTGACATAGCTGAAAGGTGCTAAGGTATTGCTGTGCTGAATCCTTCAAAGGGACTATTGGTACTTTTGGCTGTATTCACTCCTTAGGCAGCACAGCTTAGTTTAAGAGTTTAGCATTAGTGTAGATTACTTGAATTTACTTCCAGTGATGGTAATTGCTAGCTCATCAGCCGGGCCACAAGAAACCCTTAAATCATTTAACCACAGGAAATGTATTCTACCATCATTCGTTTCTGCATTAATTTCTTCCAGGCCTTCCTTTCTTCGGTAACCTGCCGCTAGCCATTTTTGAACGATTAAATGTTAAGCTGAAAACTACCTATGATAATTCATAAAACTTGAATTAAATGCCTAGGATTGTAATCTTTGTCTGTAGTGGTGTGTCTGTGCAGTTGTAAATGTTCTGATGTTCAAAATATTTCAATTGTCATATATAAATACTGCGAAACTTACTCTAAATCTTAAAACTTTTATCTATTCCTTTATTTTTTTACCATCTCTGCAGTGAATGTTGATTACAGCAAGCATGCAAATTGCTTTAAAGAATGAAAAAAAGAGTACTTTTTCAATTCTAAGTGTTATTGCTGTAGTGTTCCCCATCCAGCTTACTGGTTGTATCTTTTCCATTTTGGTAAGCGTGTGTATTTTATGTTACAGTTGTATGCGGTAAAAGCCTTTGCATTTAAAGCTAGAGTTGAGAAGGAGCAGAAGACAAGAGCTTCAACAAGTGGGCGGCCAGAGTTGCGTTGAGGTGTGAGTTGTGCTGACACAGCTTGAGCCTGGCTCTGCAGGTGGGACAGGGCACGTGCTGCACCCCTCGGGTGCTGTCAGAGGAAACCTGCTTCCTGCAGCTCTTCATTCCTTCCTGTGTTTTTGAGTTGCCATTCCCCCCTCCTCTCTCATGAGTCTTCTTCACCAGAGCTCTGTGGGTGAAAGTATCGATTGGTTTTTGACTTCTGTGGCCGCTTTCTGAGCAGTAGTCGTTGCCCGGACCCACCTTCTCTCCTGTCCTCTGAGGACCCAGCAGATGCAGGCTGCTTCCTGCCACCGCCGCTCTCCCTTCCCACCACCTGCAGCACTTTGCACGGCTTGTTCTTCGTACTTGCACCGAGTAACTTGGTTTCTTGAGAACTGTTTGTTTGCCACTTGCAAACTTTTCAAGAGAAAGCCTGTTCGTCAAAGTCCCGCTGAGTGTGCTTTTAATCCTGAGGGTTTCCATTGATGGTTCCAGGCAACAAATGCAGACGATTGCTCCCGTCAGTGCTCTGTTGAGAGGGTAAAATATCTCAAAATATTTCTTTATTTAGCTTTTGGAAAATTACTTTTGAAGAATCTAAGCTTCTGTAGCATCTCCATCTCATTTCCAGGCTTGCCTTGCCAGCTGACGCCCTCCTCGCGGGACTGCCAGCTGTGCCCATGGGCCTGCAAGTTGTCTCTGTAGCTAACTCCATCCTCGTTGTCCTGTTTAAAGCCAAGGAAGCCGCTTGGCCTGTGGCTGTGTTTGATTTGGGGTGCCAGCTCTCTGCTTGTGCAGATCAGGTTGCCTTCAGACACCTCGGCACAAGTGTGCCCATCGTGCCGTGTCGGAGCAGCTCCTGTGCAGGGACATCCTGCTTGCTGGTGTCCATCAGAGGCTGAGGCAAGCTCTCCCTGGCCTAGCTGTTGATTACATTTATGCACGTTTACAGGGGAAGTGCATCATTCTGTCTTTGAAAGACACTGATAATGTTTTCTATAAACAAAAATAATATGGGAAATTGCATAGAGGTGAAGCCTCTTTTAAAAGAGCTACTCTTAGGAGATGTAGTGCTTAGGGTTTTTATGCCTGTACTGCCAAATTCAGTGGGAAGCTTGCTGTAGATCTGGGCCAGATACAGGCTCCGTCTAGCCTTTACCCAGTGCACCTGGGGGTCAAAATTTACTGTGACTTCAGGTCCTCTGTGTGTACAAAACAACAAAATTATTTTTAAGCTACCCTTGCAAGCATGCGTATGCATGCACGAGGGCAATGAAGCCCAGACAAATGGTTAGTGTCTGCATTTAAGCTGCTATTAACTGCAAAACCTCATCCTGTCTCCTGGTGTTTTGCCTGTTGTCCTTGATTGCTGAGAGTAATGCGGTGTGACTAGGGCTGAAAGGACCATTTCTCTCCCTCCCTTTCCCAAATGTTTTCCTGTGTTTGACAGTTCTCCTCTGACCATCAGGATCCTTTTTATTATGGTCACAGAGAAACAGCATTAAGCAAATGTTTAAATAATTTTAAACAGATGTCAAAGATCATAAAAATCGTCTGGGCAAAGGGTGGACTTGCGTCTGAATACACTTAAACCTAAAATGAATACAACATTAACAAATAATCTCCTAACAAAACTGATTAAATTTCCAAATGATGGTGCGTCTGTAACTTATTTAAGAATCATTCAATTGACAAGACTGTTTTTCTCTGTATCCTTTCTCTCTGACAAGTAAAAGCACCTGAGAAGATGCCCCTGAATCTGCTGTGTAAAATAGGAGTAATGAACCTGTACCCTGCAGCCACAGACAGCCCACTGGTTAATTTTGTATGGCATGAGGTCCCAATGTTCCTCCACTTCTCGTATTATTGCTAGGTGATACTAAGGTGTGTTTTAATTTGCAGGCAGCCATGTGTTTTTGAAAGGGCTCACAGCGAGGAAGAGATAATCTGTTTTAGTATAAAATACTCAGGTAGCCAAAAGACAAAGGTAACTCTGGAGAAGGAAGGAGGAGGAATTTACCCACAAGAGTGTTTCTCTCTCGTTTTTTGGGAAGTGAAAATGTGGTTGGACCAAAATAACTCTACCACAGGAGCCATTGGCTTTTGAGAGCTGTGATGTTCCTAGGCATGGCATACCTACTGTGAGGTATGGCTCCATGCATTTCAAAATAAAATAAAAACTTTGGAAAAAATGGGATGTACTGGCATTCCTGCCCTTGTTCAGATCTGTAGGAATGATGGTCACTGCCATCTGGTGTAGATGGCCCCTGAGGTCTGACACATTTCATTTCTGGTCCTGTTCAGAGGAGAGGGGATGAAAAACAACCTTTGAGTTGCCACAGAGAGCAAGATACAGACTCGAAAAGGAAGCTGCTTGCTTTTTTTGGTCATGGCTTCTGCAGGAAGTATCACTTTCTGATAGTTTTGTAGCTTGTTTCAAGTTCAACAAGAAGCACTTTAATCAGGGGAATTTCTGGTCACTGAAATTGACCAGAAATGTGTGTCACTATCATAGATATTTCTTTAGCAGAGAAATCCTCCCAGGTATACTGTTGGGAAATACTATAAGGGTTTTGCAGTGGTTGCACCTAGATGCCTACGCTGTTTTGAGGGGGCGTGTGCCCCTCATGTTAGGATGTTAGTTTTGTTGAATCGCAGATGGCATCCAGCAGAACTCACCCTCCTGTGCCCGCTTGAGGTGTGGTATGTTATCCCTGCGTGACAAGTGCCTCATGACCTCTCCCTGCTCATCTCTGAAATGAAGATGTGGTTGTCATGACTACATTTAGTAGAGAGAAAAACGTTCCTGCCAGCTTGGGCTCTTGTGTAACGGCTTGGTTTGGGCAAGGTGGTATTTTTATGTGGATCCTTGCTTAAGGGTGGGCAGATGATTTCTGTGACCCGGGAATAAAATCACCCAAGCTGGAGCTAACTGGTTGCTGAATGCTGTCTTGGAAGGAGATCCCTGAAAGCCAGCGAAAAAAACTTCTAAGGATTGTTTCTAGAGGTCTGGGTGTAGCTGATCCTGCCTGTTTGATGCTGGAGAGGCAGAGGCTGGGGGAGGTGGTCACAACAGGAAGGGTTTCCCCATTCTGGCCCGGAGCTCTGCGGTGTGTTCACCCGGAGAAGCCAAGCCAAGTGCCTTCTCCTCTTCCTAAAGCTGTCCTCCCAATCAGAAGAGCTCTGATTGTTGCATTTTCAGCTGTTTCCGTTTTAAAATTAACAGATTTTTTTTTTCTTTTTTTCCAGAAGTACATCTCTGATATTTGTCACTTTTTTTTGCTAGCTGGAAAGCCTGAGCTGGAAAGTTCCCACAGCTGCCGTCTGTGGCTTCAGCTTTGTTTTAATTGCTGCGCTGGAAACATGTAGCAGCATGCTGTTGGGAGCCCTTCGGCCTGGTGATGGGTGGGAATCAAAGCATTACAAAATTACATTTAAAGGGGGGAAATTATTTTGCAGTTTTATCCAAGAGTTTGAGGTCATTATTGAAGCTTGCAAGGAGTCGGTCAACAAATTACAGCATTTAGTTGTGGCTAGGTAATTGTGACATTCTGAAAAAGTATGTGCTTTTTTTGATGACAGACATTTGCATGTGTTTTGCTTTTGGGGGAAGAAAAAGTCTTTCTTGGCTGCAGATGTTCAACCAAAAATGGAGGCTGCTTAATACGTTTCTGCCAGGCAGCGCTGACCCTCCTGGCCTACCATAGCCTCGTCTGGCCGATGCTGGCACTTCCAGTTACGAGCTGGTTTTATGTAGGGACGTGCATTTTTGTGCCGGAATTCTTTGTAATGGCTTGCTTTCTTACTTCAAAAAAAGTACGTGGGGAGAATGCCCTCGCAAAGCCCCTGCTTCCTCCTGGTAGCTGCACGCAACTGTGTCTTTATGAGGAAGTAAGCAAAACCATGATGGTTGACTTCTGCACACAGTCTTACCAGATGTACCTGATGGCATCTATTTACCGACCTCAGGCTTTAGCTTTTGTTTTGCATGAAGGAGTTGGTTTCTTTTTGAAAACCCCTGGTACTATTGAATTATGCATGTGTAGGATTGCTCCAAGGGCCACATGTTGATATCCTCAATGATACAGAAAGTCTGCAAATTATCGCTACTGATGAGCAATTTGCTGTTTAAGCATTACCATTTCTATTCTGACATATTTTGTGATCTCATTATATGACCTGTTTTTCCCCATCTTGCAGCCTTTGTAGTTTTACAGACTTGTTACTTGATTGAATGTCTTTTGTCCATACAAAACAGTTGTTTGGGACCTACTGAGTTGCATGCCTCTAAATGATGTCTCTGTAAACGAAGTATTACCCACAGTAGAGAGTATGTAACTTGAAATCTAATAGTAAAAATGTAAAAATCAAGTATTGCTGTCCATGATGTATAAACTGAAGAGAAGACAACAGTCAGTTGCACTGTTGGATGCACAAGCTTTCACATTTTAAATTCAATCAAATAATTTCTGGGAAAGGAAACTAGTGTGAACATTAATAAGCTTTTATATGCATTTCGTCATTAATAATGTAGGCAGTACCGTTGAGATGGAGAACATAACCCATTTTATCATAGTGTCATTTTAACATGATAGGCTCCTTGCCTTTCCAAGGTGGAAGGGCTGCAGATTGCCTTCTGAAATCTCATCCTTGGCTGAAGTTTTGCTTTTGGGTGCATTGGATCTAGACAGACTTTGCAGGAATACGGGGAAGCTGCTTTGTATTTATAATAACACGCTGGTAGCAGCACCTGTGTTCCTGTGTTTCTATGCATAAATTTAGTTTTTTCCATACTTAGACAAAGGTGGACAACATCCTTTTCACTAGTGCCGTCATTCTCCCCTTCTGAGGTGTCTTTTCTTGTAAAGGTTATTCCTTTTCTCTGTGAGCTTTGTAGTCTTCTGTGCAATAAGGCAGCACGGCAAAGCCATGCCTCTGCTCTTGGGCCCCACGTTGGGGCTGGTGTCTCGGCCTGAGCCACCCTTCTTGCCACCTGAGCTGGTCCCAGCAGGGAACCTCTGATTTTTAAGCTAAAAGCCTGCAGCATTGTCTGGTAAAACACCGATTTGCTCAGTGTGGTCTTTAGTTGTTTAACATGCCAAGGGTGAAAAATGAGAGAACAAAGGCCTGAAATACCCCATATTGTCTTTGTGCTTCCAGCTGCTTTTATGCGCTTGCCAATGCGACACGCAGCATTTATCTCCAATTTAAAAATCAAGAGGGGGACTTATTTAGTCATTGACTCCAGGAACGTTTCCAAAGGGCTCTACCAACCGAGTAAACTTGGTGCACTGGATCCTGCGGCCATTGTTTGAGAGGAGCACTCTTAGGTGAGTGGTCCTGCTGCATCCCGCCTGGCGTGAATAAAGCCTAGTGTGAGGAAATTTCTTTGTTTTAATGTAAGCAAGCCCTGATCCTTTAGGTATATGTGTAATGTTACTCCTCTGCTAGGATATATGACCCTGCTTCTGGTGGGGTTTTCTTCAGATGGAGCCTGTGGCTCAGTTACCCTCAGTTGGAGGCAAATGTGAGATTTTAAGAAGCTGCCGAGGTGGCTTTGGAGGTGGGAGAGAGGGAGGCAAAGGGGGAAGAGCTGCCCTGCAGAAGAGAGGCGGGGGGCGTGCGGGATGCGAGGAGGAGGCAGCAGAGGCAGCAAGCAACACGTAGCCAGATGGCACTGTCAAGAGAAGGTGGTCCTTACCCTGGTTTGCAGCAGGAGAACTGAGGTGCAGAGAAACTCGTGTGACTGAGGTGAGGCTGAGAAGGAAGCGGGAGCAGAGCAAGAGCCAAATCCTGATTTACCTCTTTCAGTGGCTGATTCACAGGGGTGCCCTCCCTCCTTACAAGTTGTTTTAGCGCTGTTTACCATGGGGACTGATGCCAGTCTTATGATGTTGCGAGGTGAGGAATGAACAGTGTCATGCAGTTTCATAGCGCGGTGTTAAATTCAATAAACGTATAGTTTATTTAGATATTTGTTCTTTAAAGTGTAAGATCAGCATTGGTGCTGCTTAAGAGAAAGTGCTCTGTTAGGAAATGGTTTCTAGGTCACCTGGTAGGTAAAGGTTTATTCTAGCTGGTGGCAGTGGGTGGCTGTCTTTGGTTACTAATCCTGTGTCACAGGCTTAGCGTTGTATTCTGGCAGTGCAAATGGTAAAAGTGAGATCAGCCCGTTGTGTACCAAGGCCACTTGTTTAGACTAAGTGTCCTAATAATCCAGGGCTGTGTGACTCTTGGCCACACAGCACACACACGGAGCTGGGTGGGTTCAGGCAAATGGACGTAGCCTCAAATGAGAAAACTTAGTGGATCATCGGATGGAGCCCCTTGGGTATGTTCACACAAGGTCCGTTTCATGTCAGGCTGAAACTGAGCAGTCTTCTCACTAAGTTTTGTTTATTACATGTAAATATCTATAGACTTATAATCTAGTTTCTAATTAGAAGAGGGTGCTCCTTTTAGAAGCATTTTCATGAAGACTGGCGAATTCACGCATCACCCCTGCCACCCAGAGGAGGGTTATTCTTATCTGCAAATGGGAGCAAATGGAGCTGAACAGATTTGTCCTCCTCCCCAGAGAAGGGTGAGACTAGCTCACACAGCCGAGTAGCCAGGATCTCCAGGCAGCCAGACCTGAATCTCTGAGGATGTGACCAGTGTTGGTGGGGAGATGGCACAGCCCCAGCTTTGCAGGTGCAGTTGTCTGGGGCAGCTGGTTACGGTGAGCCTTGCCGTTAGCCTCTCCCTACAGGCATAGGCACAGCTTTCACATTAATCAGCTATTCCATTTAGGATCTCCTGGTTCCTGGGTAGAGTTTGCATATCTTTACTGGGTTTTTTATGACTATTTCATGCCCTTCAAGGCAGGTATGTGATTTACCAGGGAGCTGCCTGCAAAAGGAGACACAAATGACAGCAAACCACAGAGCAGACACGTGATTTTCAGCTCTTCTTGTTCCTGCAGGGCCAGCTGAAGACAACTCCAGCCAACTGTCTGAAAATCTTTGTGTGACTCCTTAGAGATGACTCTGTGGAGACACATGGTCTCCAGCCCTTTAAAAGAGGTCTTTAAAGAGTGCTGCGCACTTCCAGACAGCTGTCTGGAGGATTCTTCAGTTGACTCTGTTGTAGCGACAAAAATTAAAAGGAGGTGAAGAAGCAGGCATAATTCAGTGCTTTAAGCTTTGCTCCATTGTATTTTGCCTCCAAAAGGCTCTAGCACGGAGCAGCTTCCACCTAGATCACTTTACAGCTGCCTGTCCAGTACCCAGCAAGAAAAGGAAGGCTCTGACCTACAGAAGTAGCAAAAATCTCTTCATGTGTTATCTGGCCCAGTGAGACTGTTGAAGTGTTCGGAGTCTGCTGGGTTGAACTGCACTTGCTAGGACATTGGAGCATCGAAAAGAAGGGCTTCAGTTATGTGGATGCAATCCCAGGGACAGCGTTGCATTTGAGAAAGAGTGTTTCATTCCCGACGCTGCTTCTGTTGGTGTATTTTGTTTGCTTTCAAGCCGTAGGCTTGGAGAGAAAACAGCCCAGATTTTTGCCTATTTTTAACAAAGTGTTCAGCTAATGTGTTAATTGAACCTTGAGCACACGCAGTAATAATTTTAAGCCACGATAGATGTTTCACCAACAAGGTAGTTCTCTCTATAGAGGGATAAACAGTTTGCTCAGCCAGAGGAGAGCTTGGTTGCTTGTGCCTTACCGCCGGAGTTCACGCACACTGCATTCCCTCTGGAGTTAGGCTGATCCCCGGTGTTCGTAGGGTGACAAGTGGGATCAACGTAAAAGCCATCTCTCTGCCCAGGTCTGCCTTAAATGAGTTTAAAAACCAGTCAGACCTAGTTTATGCTGCCCATGCCCCTTTTTTTTGGAAACAAATGTCATTGAAGAAAAGGTTTGCATTGCTGACAAGCCTTTAGAGGGTAGTTAAAACCACCTGCAGAAATACAAATAGCAGGGGCTTTACTTGGTTGGGGGCACAGGTGAGGCTGCAGGAACAAGGGTCCGTTCTCTGATGGTTCACCTGGGACCCAGTGCTCTCCCTGCCTGTGTGGCGGAGCCGGGCTTGGGACGCTGTCTCTGGTTTCTTGGTGTCCTGCCAGGCCAGGCCTGTGTCCTGACTTGTCTTCAGATGGGGGGGACCACCACAGGTTGGTTGAAGCTGGCATATCTTTATTGGCAGTGACTGCCCAGGTCCTTGCCGCTGGGAAGGGGGCACGTCTGTGCAAAGCGTTTCCTTCCCGTGTTTCCTTGCCCATCCTTAGGATTAGGGACCCAACCTTCTGGGTTTCTTTCTTTCACAGTGGGGGTCTGCTTTGTTCTGCTGCCAGCCCTTTCCCTAAACAGAGGCTAACCCTGGATTTAAAGATCCCAGAAGGGACAAAGGAGTTCAAGTGTCTTTTGATCTTTGTTGCTACCCTGAGGCGAAGTTAAATCATTTGCTGTGAGCTGATCTCAATTGGGCTTGGAAATTTACTGAAACAACTACTTCAAAATAATTATTCTGCATAGATATTTTGGTGTGGGCGCTCATATTCTTGCATAAGAATGTCTTTTGCTGGTCTGTCTTAATGCACCATGGAAGTAGAGTATCTGCTGACTAATTATTCCAGAATAGCTCTTTTGGTAAATGCCTGAGCACAGAAAAGCCCCACCACAAAGAACAATGACACCCCTCATCCCACCCCAATTCAAAAGAGGAGGTTCTTCTCAAGGTATTAAAATAGTTCTGTTCATTCATGGCTGTTTAGAAAAGAACATACCAGTGGTAAGTTTTATGGTGCATCACTTAAAACATTTCATATTAATTAACAAACAAGTACCAATTAATTTTACGTTATGATGCTTAAGGAGTAGACTGCAAGGGATGGTATTTAGCTGTGGCTGTTTGGCAATTATGACCTTGTATATAATAACAGACTCAATAAATTCTTGATGTGAGAGAGCATCATTAATCAACACGGAGTTAATTAACTGTGCTGCTCACACAGGAAGCGCCGCACAGAACTGTCTGGATCTCTCTAGTGCTACAGGCTGAAAATGTTTGATTTGTCTGATCCCTGGCTCGTTCCCACAGAATTTTCCCTCAAAACTGATGCTGAAGAAGGAGCATCATTTCCTCTAGGCGAGTGGGCTCCACACACTGGTCCCACAGGTCATTTCCTTCGGCGGCACTGATGCTCTGGCAGGCCTTAGCTGTGTCACTGTGTCACTTGGGCTTGTTGTCACCTTCACAGAGAAGGTGGAAGCAAGCCGTTGGAGGAGTGTTGGAGTACTGGAAATATAAAGAGCACTTGCAATGATGATTTTGGTCAGGTTAATCCTATAGGACTGCCCAGGAAATTAGGAATTGATGTGATAAGAGTTATACTCATCAGCTCTCATTTAGACTTTATACAGGATTGTTTTTTAAAAAAACAGTTTGAAAGGTAGACCAAAAAGGGGAAAATGAAGAAGATCTGGCACACCTTCAGAGAGAAAAGCATTCCATCTCTGTGCCTCTCACCCCTCCACATCCAAATAGATCTTGTCATTTTCCTGAATATGTGATGCTGAGAAGCGTGAAATTGGTTCAGCCTTTTGGAGTGACACTGGCCATCATTTTGTTGGTTTGTTTTATTGTTGGCTCAGTGTGCATATTAATGTGGAGGATGGATTTCTAACCTGAGATTGTACATTTTCAATCATCTGGCTTAACCTGCTTTTTGATGTCCTTTGAACCACTTTCATATCTGTGGCCGCTGTAGATTGTGTCATGGAAGAACTCAACGGTCTGAGCCATGGAAGTGCTTTTAGCTTTGCAGCAGCAATGCCCAGTAACAGCCAATTTGGAGAGTCTGAGTAGCTCCAATATGAGGGAAATGGGAGAAGGCAACTGGGTCTTATTTTCTTACTCCTGATACATACGGCCTCCTGAATTAGAAGACTTCGTATGCCCTGTTTTTATTCTTGAGGTAATTTAACTTAGAGGTATAGTAGAAATGCTCTTCTTTCTTACTATTTTTTTTTTAATAAGTGCAGTTAAATGTAACGCTTCTTCTTCCCTCTTTGTGCCACCTGGGCTGTTAGTCTTAATTACAGAGTCCCATTCAGTAAATCAGTAGTACAAGAGTAGTTTTGTACACTGCCACAAGATAGGGTCATCAAACAGGGCCAGAAATAGACAAGCAAAAAATGTATAGTTTGAATCTTACTCTTCCTTCTGCCTTGCTGTGGCTGAAAACGTACTGCCTATTAATGGCTACTTTTATTGGTATAACATTTTTAGGGCTAGGAGACGTCAAAGATTTTCACTGTTCTTTACATTTTTATGTAACGATCTCCTGCTTTGAGTAGCGAAGGAGGTGTTTTACTTGCCTCCTCCGTCTGCCGAGACAAACGATTTCCCCATATTCACCCTCATTTATAAAGTGTAATGGAATGCTCTTAACAGTTTATGATGATGAACTAATTGTGGGGGCCTGGGAGTGGGGAAGGGAGGGAGAGAGGAAGAGGTTTTCACTTTAGATCTCAAGGCGGAGGAAAGTGATGATTCAGCTAATCTCTCTTCTGCAAATGAGATTTTTCTGCTGCAGCCACACACCTTCTGTATTTGATACAAAGGGAGGCCATAATTCTCAAATGGTGGAAAAACAACTGCTCCCCCCTCCCCTTCCCCACAATCTGGGAAACAGAAGTCAACTGACACCTCTTTTTATTAACCCCAAAGTGTAGCTAGTGGTTGTGGCCCGGCGTTCCTGCTTTTCCGCTCTCCCATCCAGCTGCCTCCGTGACCGGCTGGCCTGACTCTCACCCCTCTGCCGGCTCGTCCTCTGCTTCAGCCACTGTCCAGACAGTGCACTCAGAAACGCTGCTTCAATTAGGTGTGGAACACTTTCTCTGATTCACACTTGCGCCTCGTTTGTCACGAGCCACAGGGGATTAAATCCAGTGAATGGTCAATACTGTATTAAGCTAATATTAATGACAGCTATTCCATTTTAGTACGATGGCCAATGGTCCAACACATGTGTTTTTAAACATATGCACTACATAGTGCATATATAGACTCTTAACATATATTTTTTGGATTTCTGAGTTGCCTCAGCCATGGTTTCCTTTAGAGACATGTTTATTATTCCTTGTTTTGAGGAGCCCTTTCTCTCTTGCCCATATGCCAGCACAATTTGTCCTTCCTCACACTTCTGTTTTCAGAGCATGACGGAAGATGGTCTGTGCTTTCCCCTGACCCCAGCTTGTGTCACAGAGGACTTTTACATGTGGGACTTTACTCTTCTATTTCCCCCTTTTTATGTTTTCAGCACAGTCTCTCTTTTCCTTTTTTGACACTGCCACAGTATCTGCAGTGCTGTGGAGTCCGATGAAAGGTAGTGGTTAAAGCTTCCTGTGCAGCAGTCCTTCCCTTGGATGTGCTTGTAAAAACCCCTTGGATCTCCCCTGATGTTTCATCACCCTCTTTGTTCTTAGCTTCGGGAGAACTAGAATCATTTTCTCCTAACAACACCAAAAGAGGAACTGGTGGCAGTACAAGCAAGAATCTTTAGTTCTCAAATAGTTTTAGGTATCGTATGTCATTTGGGGCTCATCATTTCGTACATTTCTGAAAACACTTCCCTCCGTTCTTTTTGGCCTTATAAACAGCCCATATATTTTCTCTTTAAACAAAATGGAAATGATTTTATAAATATGTTAGATGTAAGTTGAAGAAAATGAGAAATGGAACTAAAGATCTATTATATGATGTGAAAGGTATGCAAATAAGGTGTGCAATCAGAAAAGACTGAAAAATTAAAGTGTAAAATAGCCATGCCAATGTGAAATTTTATACAGATTTTTTTTTGAGTACATGAAGGATGCGGAAAATACAAGACTGGAGGCAGGCAAACGTTATGCCTCCTTTAAAAGGGGGGAAGTGAGGAGCCAGGGAATTAGTCAATGTAATGCCAACATTGTGAAATATACAAAGCAAATTGTTGGACAGCAGATTTATAGGCATCTAGAGGATGTTAAGGTAATTAAAACAAGAAAACTAAAGAAAGCATGGAAACAAATGTACATCCTGATGAAGGGCCCATACCTTTAATTTTCTCTTGCAAAGATTCAGGGAGACACGAAGACTGGTATTATTTCAGATTTTGAAACTACAGTACTGTTTGTTATAGTTGGTTTGTGTTTTAAAAGCTAGGAGTATGATGGGCTACATCCTGGTCCCCAAATTTCAGAAGCATTTGAACTTCCCTGCACTTAGTGGCATCCCGCCTTTTTGATAGTGTAAGAGGAGGAGCATAATGTTGAGAAGTGATAAAATATCTTGTTCCCAGAAGTCCCTGGGATGGCAGAGATCAGGATTTCTTAGAAGTGAAGTCTCTGCTGTTGATTTTTCTACTCCATTCAGGGAAATGGGACTTGGTGCACTGTTTTTGAAACTTGTGTTCAGAGCAAAACCAACCCCGTAAAGGCTCTGGACTTTTGCTAACCGCTCTAGCCACAAGGGGAAAAATAAGGACCAGTAAGTGCTAGGCTTGTTCCTCATACAAGTGTGTTGGGATAGACTGGCACCTGGGCAATTTTCGACTCTTTCTAAATTGAGAAGCTGATAAAAGAACCCACTGTGTTTTCACCACTTGCTTTCTGCGACACTTTTCTTTGCAGACCCTCGGAACTGTGCTCTTCACTTTCTGCCAGTGATACGGCTTTCTGATCAAGCTCTTGTCATAGCTGCAGCAAACTTGGTCAGGAAGAAAGACACTCTTTGGCATGAATAGAAATTACAGGATTTTGTTGCCAAGGCAAGCAATTCCAGTTTCAGCATGCAGAGGGAAAAAATATGCCATTGTCTAGTTTAATGAAAGCCGTAAAACTGAGGGAAAAGAAATGTACTCTAAAGTGTCCTTTTAAATATGTAAGGAATTTGACAGTGTCTGAATCAACACAGGATTATAAGGTAGCGATGGCTTGTAGATACTGACTTTTCTATTCAGAAGCATTTTTAATCCTTAAATGGTGCACTATGGTTGCTTTCTTGCATGCCAGTACAAATATTTCCAACGTGTTACAAGACAGATAAATGAATGGAAGGGTGAGAGAGAAAGTGATGTTTTCTGATCAGAAGTTCTTTTTAGTCAGTCTGGAAGAGCTGTTTGTTCAGGGCATTTTGGTTGTACTGGTGTAGCTGAAGGATGACTGAACGGAAATGTTAATGTTAGGAGGGTGACTTGCATCTGTTAGTAAGTATCAGAACTCTTGCTTGAAAAAGGCTTTTTTGCCTAATGGCTTACCAGATGCACAAGTTAACGTCTTATAATATTTGTTAAATATTCAGAATTTTGAATACTTTATTCTTCTGGCTGCAGCTGGCCAAACCAGAATTTCTGCTGCCTGTATAGATTTTAAAGGTTTGATACATTTGGCTGCTTTTTACATTTCTAATAAATTCCAGCTGAAAGGAATAGTGATTTAAGAGAGTTAAGAGCAGATATCTATACACAGCAGATCTGAGAGTACATTTAACTGTTTCTCACGATTGCAGAACATACACTTGAGAGGCCTTCAAGGTGAAATGAATTAGATCAAATCTTGAAAACAAACGTACGAGTTAGATGAAGAGAGTAACAGCAGGGAGCACGATTTCCGCATGCCTTAAATACCTGGGACAGGTTGTTTTGTGATTTGTAAAGCCTTTGTGATAAGACAGGAGCTCTCTGTGGCTGATGCCAATTCTGTCTTTGAAGTCCGTGCTCTCAAACCACATTGTAAACATTACTTTTACCATAGCAGGTTGGCTGAGTCTCACACCTATATTTAATGCATTCTTGAAAGCATTTGAGCTTGTTGATCTCTTTCCTATTCCCATCAGTTCCTAATGAAACCTCTGCAGGTGCTTGTTCCAAACAGAGGGAGCCCTCGGGGGGAATGAGAGTGGAGAACAGGAACGGTGCACTGCAGTGTTTCCATTGGAAAGGAGCAGTATGTCATCGTGCTTGTAGCATTCCCTTTTGCAAATGTTTAAAAAAAATTGTCTTTCAAGTGACTATGCTGCTCTGACATGGAGGCTTCAGCATTCCTCTTCCTCTTCCCTATGAATGTAGAAGGAACGTCCCGTCTGGTTTTGTAGAGGTGTAGGTCTGCAGGTAACCAGCCACACTTCCCCAGTGTTCAGAGAGGCTCTGTCCCCCCTGCAAGCTTACAGTGCAACCTGTGACCCCTGCGTTTGTGGCCCTGGTCCTGGACAGCTTAAGTGAAGACGATGTTCCTTTTTTACTGTACTCCTCCACAGCTCGTGAAAGGCAGTGTGCACCACTTGGAGCTATTGTCTTTCTGTTGCCAAAGCTTGCATCTTTCATAAAAACTTAACGCCTTCTTTCCCACCTCATCCTGGCTCCAAACGGTTATTAAATTCAGCGTGTTGATCCCTTGTGACATTTCTCTCCTTGTTATCAGAATAGCTGAGATCCTTTGACTGTCTCTGCTTTTCCCTTTCTGAACTTTGTCTTGCTTCCTTTTAAGCCACCCAAATTCTGTCTCTGAAATTATCTTATAATTATTTTCAGCTGTTCGCTCTCTTTGAGTTTTTCTCCTGCTTTATTCTTGTCTTCTGAACTTACTTTATGCTGTGTGTTCTGCCAGCTGTGATTTTGCTTGACTTACGCTCTCAGCAGCGTTGCTGCCTTGGAGAGTTTCTGTAGAGAGAGGACCCCTCTGCAGGTGGCCTGTGGGCAAGCTGCTGTGACCGTGGGGATCAGCTCAACACGGGCCCTTAAAACTAGCATCCAGATGGGAGTCCTGGTGAAGAAAAGCCAGGTATTTCTTGGTAACTGAAGAACGCTTTGCGTGACTGTGCATGCATGCGCCAGTAGCCATTTTACACCAAAGTACCTCATGAACATTGAACCTTCCAGATAGTTTTTCCTTCTTCTTAGTTGAGACCATTTCAACTAAAAATTCCTCTTTGAAAGTCATTCTGTATCATAGGGCCATAAAATACTTGTGCCTCTTATTTTGTATTCTGTCTGGTATTGAACTAAAAACGTGTTTTTGAACTAAAACGTGTGTGAAGCACTCTGTCATAGTATTAGAAGGCACCTACTTTTGTAGCTGTGGTTGAGTTTCTGGAAACGTTGACTTTTTTATTAAAAATAATTTCTTCTGGTATGTGGCTCCATGTAGCTTTATGCTTAAAACAGCAATAAAACCATATGCTGTCTCTAAAAGGTAAGAAGTGTTATTGAATGCTCAGGAATGTGTCCGATATACAGATATAAATTAAAAATCAAATCCCTGAATATGGTAATAAAAAAATTAGGACTAAAATAGCAATAGGCCTGTGGGTTTTATTATCTCATGGCAGGATTTTCTGTGAACAGGGCATAAAAGACCTGAATTCTCTGAACTGGCTGCCCAAAGCCAGTCAGGGCCCTTGCTGCCTGGGGCAGTGACCATCAGTTCCTTCTGCTGCCGAAGGAGCTCCCAAAACTGAGTGATGCTCCAACACAGCCAAGGAAGTGAAGTAAATTTATTGTACCAAAATAAGAAAAGCGTTCTGTAACCTAGCCTTACAAAGTCTTCCTTAAAAATACAAAAAGAAAAAAAAATAATAACCAACCTTCCCCCCCCTCCAAAAAAAAACAAAAAACAAAAGTCTAGCCACTTCTTTTTGAAGGCTCAGTAGAGTGAGGATGTGGTGGCCCATTATAGGAACACCCAGTAACGCACTGATTTCTCTCCTCTGTACTTATGCTGCTTTAGCAAGATGCCTCGCAGCTGTGTAATTTCACCTTTATTGGCCCTATCTGATTTATTTCTCCTGCGTGTCTTCCCTCTCCTTTAAATCTCTTTTCCCCCAAAGACTGTGTGAAAAGGGTGACAGGGCTTTAGTTTGCACATTATCTCTTGCGACCTTTGGGCGCTTTTACGTAAAATGCAAGCGTGATTGTGGACCCAACAGCCATCAAAGAAAACACACCAAGATGCAGCTCTCAGAAGAGCAGGGGTCCCTTGCTGCCAGCCCCTCTCTGCAGGCTGTGCCCACCTGAGCAGCGGTGCTGCATCCTGTACCACTTAGGAGCACCTGGGTGTAAATTACTCCACGGAATAATTTGTGCCTTAACACATGCCATTCTGGCACTGGTGTGGGATTTCTGGGACCAGCCGGCCTGGCACGCTATCAGAGGATGCAGAGGCTCCTTTACTTAGAGGAAAAAATTATGGGGAATATTGATCTTGTGAAAGGTATTCATTCCTGCTTGCCTTTTACTCCTGCTTCACCTTTCAGGGTGAAGATGGTATGGCAGGACAAAAGAGTCATTTGGAGGGTTGTCTGTGTTTTATGGGGCCATCTGCTTTGCAGGCCTGATACAAACTCCCTGCATATGCGTTGTTACTCTACAATATGCTTATACAGTATGTGCAGGTTCAGGCTAGCAGAAAAAATGCATTTATCTTCTGCTGGCAGAGACAGCAGCCCTGTAGCACTAACATAAAATATAGTTGTTTGCTTGTGGGATAAATAGAAATCTCTCTTCTCAGATTGTCAACCGATTTCTTCAAATGTCACTTTTTATAATTAACCTCTCATAAAATACCCTAACGAAACCTTTCTGGCGTTTCCCTCCCCCAGCACAGCTTTCTGGGTTTACATTAGTGGTCCATAACAATAATGGTAAATGCTATTGCCATTCAGGAGCTACCTTTTAGACATAAATGTTTGGCTCCACCAAAATTTATGGGTGTGTTGCCATTACCTTGAGCAGGACTAGCGTTTCCCCCTTGGATGTTGGCTCCTGGCACTGGGAATGCTTGTCTGGTTTGTGTTTCTTCAGGGTCCTTTGGCAGGAGCTCCTTGGGCTGGAGTTGCAGAGCTTGTGGAGCACCTGCTGGAGCTTTTGTACTAAAGTATTAATCCAGAGGAGTAACTGGGGCTAAGCTAATAGGAACTCCCAGATAGTATTTAGAATTTCGGCAGATCATCCCTAATTTCTAGCTTTTGTCCTTAATTTAGGCATTAATGTTGGAATTACTGCAATTGGCTATTGAAACTGACTATTCAGCCCTTGAGCCTGCACGGTTACAGCACAGGCAGATCTTGATCTTGCTTTTAACTTACCCCCTGTAATTTGCTTATGTTAACAAAGTGTGCTGGAGGAAGCACCTTGATGCTGGCAGCTGGCCATGTGAGGCATCTTGGAGAGGTCAATGAAGGTTTGACAACAGGTGGGCTTTCAGATTTTACCCCCTGAAAAGACCAAGATGCCTTTTGGGATAGGCATCAGTGAATCTTTTTCTTAGTGGGTAATACTGAAAACAGATAGAGAAATGAGTTGGGTAGAAAATAGTACTGTAGTGGCACATAAAACCTTGGTCTGCTCTTCCACGATCTCCTCGTGGTGGGTGCTTCTCAAGTGCTTTGGTCGCAGTGGTTGTGCTTGGCCTCCACCTGTAAGTGGGCACATGGTGCTGGATGTGGGGTGGCCGAGGGCCCCGAGCCCTGGTCCTGGCTGTGGCGCTGACTCAGTCCAGTGACCAGCTTCAATTGCCACCGTGCTGTGGGACACCCAGGAGATCCCCTCTCCTCTCAGAGGTGTCCAGCACATGCTGTGCAGCTCTTGGCCAGAGGCAGGTTTTGGCATGACAGTCACAGGTACTGCCTTTACATGTTCCTCTGTGCTTAGGTACCGATGGGGTATCTCTCCTCTCCAAGCCACAGGCATTTTGCTGCTTGTGCACCAGGGATTTCCACTGTGGTGCCATGGCTGTAATCAAGGTGTCCTCCATTTCTGTGCCAAACGCCTCCTGCTGGGCCATTACACCAGCTTTCTCCCTTGCCAGAAGGAGAAAATGAAGTCTGAACACGATCTTTCACTTGTGGTTGACTCTCTCTTTCTTGTGGCTGCTCAAACAGCCTGCGACCGGAGTGGTTTTTGGGATGTTGCTGGAAGGAATGGAATGGAATGGAATGGAATGGAATGGAATGGAATGGAATGGAATGGAAAATCATGGGGGTGTATCAGATGGCACAGGCTCAGGAATTCTGTCTGACATCCCTTGCTTTAAAGTGATGAGCTTTGCAACATTCAGAATCCTCCTGGGGACTCGATGCATTGGATGATGGGCACTTGGGAGGATGTGAGGAAAGGGTGTTATTTTGGTAAATGTTGTGTGTGTGAAATATACTTCTTTTCAGTCTCATGTTTTGTGGGTATGCCGGTGCTGTTAGTTTCTGAGTGTTTAATTTGGATTCTCTTGATAACACCATTACTCACTTTCTGTCCTAACCTCTTTAATGGTGTCTTCAACTGTTACACGGTTGTCTTTCTGCATCCAACCACGTCTATAGTCATTGGTATCCCTTTAAAAATCACTGTGAATAACTTTATTCTGGTACTGGTATATTTGACAGTCATAACAAACAAATGCAAGTCATACCTGAGGTTAAAGAAGACAAGGCTGGAACTGACATACATTGTCCTTTCCCTTTGTACACCTGGTTATAAGCTGAGAATTGTCCTTTTTTGTATATGATAATAAGCTTTAGTTTAATTTGTTATTAATATGACTAAGTTGAAAGATCTCTTTCCCTCCCAAACAGGCTTGTAACTTCAAGAACCTGGTCCAGTTATTTGAGAATGAATTTATTTATGTCTTAACATTATAAGAAAGGGGAGAACATGATGTAGCTGCCAAGTAGTTATTTGTTAACCATATTATTTTAGACACTAAAGAGTCTTTTACTGAACTTTTAATTAGTAAAAATACAATTCCTGGATGTCTTGTTGTTCATAATATTAACTACAAGTTTAAATTAATCTCTGCTGTCTTTGATTATGTGTAAACTTTATATCAATTTGCTGCAGTTAATGGCAACAACATTCTGCAAATGCAGTATTCTGCATTGTGACAGACAATTTTATATGCATCGTTTTTTTTCACCATCATTTCTAGTGTCCAAGGATCAGTGGTCTGTGAAATCAGATCTATGTGACTATTCCTGGTATATTAGCATTACCTAATTTTCTGTGGCAAACTTCGGTAATGCAATATGCTGGAGGTTTTTGGTTGCCTTTATTCAGCTGGAAATGACCTTAGTTGTATGTTAACTTGGCACACAGAGTGACATTCTGGCCTAGTTGCCTAGATATACAAATGAAGTGGCTTGATGAAGTGACAGCTGCCTGCTTTTCTAGATGGACAGGTACTGACTAATTCAGTCTGGGTAGATCAAGAGAAGAGGGACTAAGATTACAGTGTGAGGAAACAGACTGAATCACAAATCTCTCTCTTAGCCTGATGACTTCCTTTTTGTATAGGCTTTACAATAGTATAATATGGATGCACGTATTTGTGCTGGTGTATTTGTGGTTTGGGTAGCTGACTTGGGGCTCCTAGGTTCCTGCATGCACAAAGTGTGATGAAAGCGATGCCAGATGAAGACAGGGGAGCAGAAATGCAAGAAAAGAAGGGTCTAATTCTTGAAACCTTCTCTGACGTCATGCCACTTTGAAAGTCACAGCTTTATTTTTTGTGATTGCAGCAGGTGTAAAGTTGCTGTATGGGAGTGTGGCTGGGAGCTGAGGTTCAGCCTGGAAATTACTGTTCATTGAAAAATGAAAAGGAGTCTTAGAGTCAGTAGATAGAAGACTCAGTGGATAAGCATTCACAGCCCAGCATGGCAGAGATGGGATTAAGGGAGATTTTTGGAACATCCCAGAGCTTTTGGTCTTGGGATCCATGGTGGTTTAGTCCCATCCTCTGTGACTCATCACTTGCTGCAATTCTGCTGAAAACTCTTGGAGCTTTTAGAAAAATGCAACTATTTTGTTTTATTTCATCAAGATGGAGGGCCCGCCTCTTGTGCATACCTAATAAATGCATAATTGCCTTTTTAAAAAGCAACCTGCTTTACTTTTGAAGAAAATAAATATTTAGATCTTTAAAGTAGAGTTAATTGCATGTTTATCTTTTGTGATATTCAGGAGATATCAATGTATCTGTAGCGATAGGATGAGGGGTAATGGTTTTAAATTGAAAGAGGGGAGATTTAGATTAGGAACAAATTCTTTACTATGAGGCTGGTGAGGCACTGGAGCAGGTTGCCCAGGGGAGCTGTGGATGCCCCATCCCTGGAGGTGTTCAAGACCAGGCTGGATGGGGCTTTGAGCAACCTGGTCAGTGAGAGGTGTCCCTGCCCAGGGCAGGGGGGTTGGAACTGGATGGTTTCTAAGGTCCCTTCCAACTCTAACCATTCTATGATTCTATGAATGTGTGTGTATGGCAGGGAAAGGGAGGCATTTGCTATGTGATGAAGAGAAGCCCGTGGTTTAGCAGGAACAGGGAAAATTCATGTCTACTTACTGCCACATTATATAAATGAAAACATATGTGTTTAGACTGGATCAGCAAGGTAGTTTTAAAAGAACTGTAGGCTTTCTGCCTCCAGTAGTGGGTTTGTGTATATACTAACCAATAATAATTTCACTTCTAGTAGTACTCTGTGCAAAATTAAAATATAGCACTTAAACATGAGTACCTGATGTAGTAGCTAATGTTATTTTTAAGAATGAGTATTGCGAGCAGCGCGTGCACCTCCATGAAATATTATCAAGCTGGGAGTAAACTTTTTCCACACAGGTACAGTTTGCGAGGTATAAAAGTGTAGTGTTGTGTTGTGCTTCTGCTGGGAATAGCAAGCTTTTGAAGCTGTTTTCAGAATGCAGTGCTAAATATGACACTAAACTATATATCAAAATGCAGCTGGAATAATGCCAGGACTAGTAGAACAAAAGACAGAACAGAAACAGGCTGGAACTCTTCTACAGAGAACAACAGCACGAGCAAGTTGTCACATATCAAAGTATGTATAGAAGCTTAAGCTTGCCTTCTTTCGAAGGCTGTGTTGTATTTCTGAGCTGGAAGACAATATTACAACGTCTTCAATCAAGTCTTATCTGATCTGTCTCACTAGTTCTTGTTGTTTCTGTGCATATTGGTATCATCTCTCTGTTTCTTCCCTCAACCATGGCAATGGAAAGGTTTTGCTGCTTTTACGTCCCAGCAGAACTCAACGGAAACTCTTACACTAACTTGGTGGAACATGTTCATCACTAAACTGCTGATCGGGAGTGGGTTGGGGCCCTGCTTCCCTACCCACTGCCACCAATTCTCCCTGCCCTTTCTCGTGAAGAAACATCACGTTGTTTCTGGTCAATGGAACTTTCCCACCAGCAGTCCAAGAAGCTCAGGGGTGGAACAGACCTTGCTGGTCACACGCTGAAATAACTGCGCGTGACAAAAAGAGCTACAAAAGCTTATTCTCAAATATGCCATTAGTTCAAAGTAAAATCACAGAGTTGAAAAGGCAGAAGGAGACTGTGTTCATGGCACGGGGCTGACTTCTGTGCTTTCTCACAAGACAGCTTATGTGGGTAGGTTTTGGAAATTTTCCATGCAAAGGCAAATAAACCACGTGGGCAGCAGTCAGGGCCCCAAAGATAAGGCAGAGTAGCAATGTTTGTGTTAAAATGCTGGTCACTGCTCCAGCAAGCTCACACTGAGAGGCACTTTCTGTATCTCATACTCCAAAATCCGTGTTAGTCAGCTGTAGACCTAGTGCTGCCATGATTTCGTTTGCTGTGCCTCATTAATAATGAAAGAACTGAATAATATATTGTGGACTCACGTCTGGCAGCAGAAGCAGTGGCCTGGATTTGACATGTAGTTGGTAGAAGCGAGTGAGACTGCTTTTTTTTTTCCCCCCTCATTGTTATTCCATGTGAATTGAAAACCACTTTTACTGTCTCCTGCTGTCTCCTCTTCCATCAGTCAGATGGGAGCCTTAAACTAAGCAGCACAAATGAAGATTTTTTTAGGCTGGAAAATACTTACTGATTCAGAGAAATTCACGAATGCCCCCATTCAAATGTTGCACTTTTTTGTTGTGTCCTTCTCTTTCCCCTGTTCTTAAGTGTTGTGAGATCTCACCTTTGATCTGGGTGATCTCTGATGGTGAGACTCATCTTGCCAGGTAGAAGCTGACCTCTGCCTTCTGGATGGAGGGTGGAAGTCGGTCTGGGTTTCAGGGCCGTTATAGAATTGTGATGGTATAGCACAGCTTTCAAATACTCCAGTTGTTTTCTGCTGAGACAAATTCTTGTAGCTACTTCTGTACCCTCTAACAAATTTCAGATATATGCAGACTGTGCGTTTTCTCCCCTGAAACTTCTCAGCTTTCTCTTTTTGTCTTGTCCTGTAGCATGTTCAGAGGATGCTTACGATATGGGATTTGGAAGATGGGTGATGACTTTTCTCTGCACGGATACAGTTCAACCATAGTGTCCTGCTCATTGAGTCTGTATTTTCTGTATGCACCTTCAGTTCATTTGGATTATTCAAGGTTTGCAAAGTGATGAAGTCTGTAAGCTCAGGTAAAATGAATCGGATGCTGTAAACATCCTACTTCCCTCCTTCCATGCCTTAGTGATGATCTCATTCCCTTATGCAGTGAAATTTAGGATTGTTATAAACAGGAAACATTATCAAAACAAATTGGCTGCACCCACCCTCAGAGTTTCAATTATATTTCAAGAACCTGTTTGAACAAAATAGACTATATTCGTGCAAAAGCATAGAGCTCTGATTATATCACTATATTAGAAAGAGGAATTGTAATAACATGGGAGAAAATCACAAGTTTCACAAGAAAAACTGGAAGAGATCCAGTTCTAAACTTGGCAGGGTTAGTTGTGTAATTGAAGGTCTGGGAGGTCAATCTGTTCCATGCTTTGGTCTAACTTAATTTATATCATTAAAGCTGCTTCCGCCTCCTTTCCCCCAAATAAATTTAGCAAAATGCTGTTCTCTCTTTAGAGAGTGGGGATTAATGAAAGCTATTGACTGTGACTATGAATTACCTGGTGAACTCTGCAGAAGTAAGGGAGATGGTACCATCTTTGTAAGTCTCTTATCCAGATGTATTAGGGCTCATTAAATAACAATGATACTGCTCAATTATTGTTTATATTGAAGTGTGCTTGTAGGTTCGTTTTCAGGAGGAACAGAGATAAAAACCCAATCGGCTTCTGGTAGATTTTTAAAAGAGAAACTTAGGCTAAGTTGTAGCTGCAGATTTATTTTAATTTTGTGTGGCATTTTGTGTGTCAACAGATTGTCCCTACCTGGGGACAGGGGCTCCAGCTGGCTCCTTCAAAGGCTGGCCCTTCTGTCCCTGGATGGTCTGTGTACCTGTATGGTCATTGGGCTTCACTGGGGGGTTGTGAGGGAAAACTTGTTGTTCTTGCCACCTATTTTATACAATACTTCACCCATGCACTCCTGTACATCCCTATATGCCTGGTCTGTTTTGGGCCAAACAAAACACAGCTTGTACAAGCAGGTGATCATAGAATCATAGAATGGTTTGGGTTGGAAGGAACCTTAAAGATCATCTAGTTCCAACTCCTCTGCCCTGGGCAGGGACACCTCCCACTAGACCAGGTTGCTCAGAGCCCCATCCAGCCTGGCCTTGAACACCTCCAGGGATGGGGCATCCACAGCTTCTCTGGGCAACCTGTTCCAGTGTCTCACCACCCTCACAGTGAAGAATTTCTTCCTAATATTTAATCTGAGTCTCCCCTCTTCCAAATTTAAAACCATTACTCCTTGTCCTATCACTAAACTCCCTGATAAAGAGTCCCTCCCCATCTTTCTGTAGGCCCCCATTAAGTACTGTTACGCTGCTGTAAGGTCTCCCCGGAGCCTTCTCTTCTTCAGACTGAACAGCCCCAACTCTCTCAGCCTGTCTTCATAGGAGAGGTGCTCCAGCCCCCTGATCATCTTTGTGGACTTCCTCTGGACCCGTTCCAACAGGTCCATGTCCTTCTTACGTTGGGGAACCCGGAAGGAAGCTTGTAAGTAAACCAGAAGCCTCAAAGAGATGATCTTGTTTTGCTGCACTTCCTAAGAAGTTTTTTTGGGTTTTTTGTTTTGTTTTGTTTTTTCCCTTTCCTTGACCCTGTGCTAAAGAGATGTTTCGGGTTACTGGAGGGGAAAGGCAGAGGAGCGGGATGGATCCGCTGCAGTCAGCGGGCGCACACAGGGAGCTGGTGCTGAACAAGGTGGTGGCGTGCCCTGTCCTGCAGCGTGAGCGGGCTCTCCCTGCCCGTGCTCTCCTCCATCATAATTACAGCGGGAGATGTCTCAGCAGAGGAAGTTGTTTGTAACCCCGCTGCCACATGTCAGAGCTGTCTGGCCGTTACTCATCCCGGCTGCTGCTGGAGATCCAGTACAACAGGGAGCTCAGGAAGTCCCGGGGTCAAGTGCCCTGCAAAGCAGGCATCCAGCCAAACCAGGTGGTTTACATTTCTGTCGCTTCTCTTCACAGCGAGCTGTGCTGAGATGGTTATTAAAGTTATCACAGACAAAATAGCACCACCCCCCTTTCTCTCCTGTATTCTTATGTTAGTCATCCCAGCTTCTTAAATCTTTATACACGCATAAGCAAGACTTGACTTGTGATTGAAGTTCAGCAGGTGCATAGATATTAAAAGCGCTGTGTCTTCTGTAAATTATCTGATGTAGTGATTTGGCGTTTACCAATAGCCCTAGGTTTAAATGGCACAGGATATAACAAAATTAGTTACGTTGCTGTGCTTGTTTAAATAATAATTCTAAGAAGTGCCGTTGGGTTTCTGGGGATGTACACTGGCAGAAGTTGGGTTTCAGTGGCCTTGCATGGTGCCTGGCTTCTGCAGCAGCTCAGCTGCTGTTCTCAGAAATAAAAACCTTTGTGGGAGATCTGGGGAAATGCACTTCTGCTACTGTTCGGACTTCTCCACACCAGCCCCAGAAGAGTCTGGTGCTGGGCGTCTACAGAAGGAATACTGGGGAGGGAGGTTTCACATCTTTAAAAAAAGCATGTCAAACCTGAGGCTGCTTTTAGGAGAGGGCAACCCTAAGGACCAGTCTGTGGCTCTTACCCTGCAGCCAGCGAGGACAGGAGCGCTGGGTGCAGAAGGGGCTGCTCGTGACCAAGGAGGGAGGCTGACTGCCTGGAGCTACTCCTCCCTGCCAGTTAAACAGCAGCACTGGTACACTCTGAAAGCAGCCCCAGCTAGTTTTTCTGGCATGGTCATGGTATGTTGCACCAGTGATGTAGTGAAACTCTATTATCTAATTTCCCCTTGAATGGTATATACTGTATATACTGTACTGTGTTATCCTTGCTCTGTTTTGATGCGATAACCATGCAGAATGATGGGATCCCTAAATCCGCTGCTAGATGTTATGGTAGAGCAAAATCTAACTCTTATTTTAGGTACTTGTAAAACAGTACTATGTTTACACAGGAAAAGGGTGTATATGATTTTATTTTAAAATAACTGTTAGGAATAGTTGACTGCAGCTGTCTTTTCCAGTGCAGTTTAAGTCTTGGAAGGTTCTGATACTCAGTTGAAATGCGTCTCGCTTATTGACTGATCAGATTTGGATAGGGGAGAGCTCTTGTTTTAGTAGAGCCCCTAACAATGGCATATGTATGGTAAATGTAGCAGTTTCCTTTTTTTCTGGTCAATTGCCTTCCTCTAGCACTTAGGACATGACAGTGCTTATACCTTGTGTTATCCCTTGGACTCTCAGCCATTCTTGCCCCTTTTGTGTGATACAGAGTCCCAGAAGAGACGTGGCAGAAGAAACCCCAAACTGCCTGCCCTCAGCAAACTGCCCCTGCTCCTCCCTGCAAAAACCCTTGTGGGTGAAAGAGCATAAAGAAGCATCTGAATGAGTTGGATCCACTTCTAATCCATTGCCCCATTCCTAGTTGTGATCAGCTTCTGAAACTGTAAGGAACTTCCTGAAAGAACACAGATGGAGGATGATCTCCCTATCTACAAAGGTTTTCTCATATACCCCAATTGTTTGAGTTGGATTAAGGCCTGAAATCCAGCTTTGTAGATCTTTTACAAAATACATGTGTGCGTATACATGTGTATATAGCATATACATGTTTGTATATAAAATATTGCATATGTTATTTACAAAGTTTTGACTTCTAGATAAAACAAATTTCTTGACCTAAAGAAGCATAGTGAAAGGATCCTAGTAATTATTGGCAGTTTTCAAAACTGTCTGCTTCTGACCGTGTTGAAAGAGAAGATGAATCGTCCATCCCAGCAGAAAGTTGCAGGGTAAATTCTGCTTGGCATAGCTTCGTAGTGACTAAGAAACTCATAATTGCCTCTGTGTAGGCAGAGGATCTGTCTGTGGTGAGCCGAGAGCTGCACAAGCAGACGCGAAGAGTGTGTTGGAGGGACTAGGTAGGACATGGCATTTGTATGAATCCTTCATGCTCTGCTGTGTTAACTGTTGCTCTTCAGAAGCCCTGTCCAGTTTGGGAAGGGGTTCTCTCCCTCCCACCCCATTGTCTTAAGAGGAGGTGGATGTGAAAGGCTAACATACTTGCTGAGAGACAGATACTTCATTGTTTCTTTCCTATACGCGTGCAATTGACAATGAACCCTCAGCAACATTCAGTAGCATTGGGTGGTTTCAAATGCCCTCAAAACAGCTGGCCAAAGCTGAAATAAATAATAATAATAATAATTTTAAAAACCCAGAATAAATAAACCAACTCCAAATTTTGCAGGTAAATCTTCTTAGTGATGACTACCTGATATTATCATTCTTGAGGCTACTTTGTTGTTAATTACTACTTTGATACTGTTTTACTTATGTATCTTAAGTTTAGATGCTGCCCTCCTACGCCAGCCTTACAGCTATTTGGCTTAACTACAAGAAAATGACAAGTTCTGCCCATTCTTGTTTAAATGCCAACCAACTCCATTAATGTCGTCATTGTTGTTGTATTATGGGGATTATGTGAGCATTTATTCATATTTTAAAAAATATTGATCCTTTCTGAGTTACAAAAGGGAAAAGGCCTGACTTCCAGAATAAAAGCTGACTTCTGGGTTCATGTTTGCTTTCCTCTAACTCTGGAAAACTCAGGCCTTTCCTTTGAGACTTTGAGGATGTTTTCTGTCTGTGTCCTAAAGGCAGTGCTTGCTTTGAAGCATACATGCAATTTGTAGACTGGAATCGCCTAGTGAGTTGTTGGGAGTCCTTGCCTGCTGTGTTGAGAACACACACAGAAGTTCAAGTGACTCCTCTAATTTTTCCTTTCACTGGAACTGAGCTTTTTTTGCTGCAAAGAGAACCTGAGCTCTCGCTTCTCTATCCCTTTCTTTCCTCCCTTCTCCCCTCTGTGTCCGGCTTGATTCTTACTTCTCTTTAAAGAGCCTGTGTATAAAAACAGAGGCGTAAGTAAATGGCCATTACAGTTGCAATGGTGTTATCCTTTCATCAGGTAAAACCTTCTCATCCTCGCCGTTGTGGTGGACGTGCCACTGGCTCTCCCCAGGCTGCGGTGACGATGCTCTGTCTCTCCTCCTGTGCTGCGAAGGTGGCTGGTGGCCAGAGCTGGCCTCTGTGGCCACTCAGGGCTGTCGGTGTCCCTCCCCTGCCCTCCGCACAGAGCTGGCTGCAGCCAGCTGTTATCAAGGCTGTCTTCCAGATGTTAATGAAAACCAGTTCAACCGGCAAGGTGTTAGATATATATTTCATTTTATAAGTAGTTCCATGTTCAGCTATGCAGGGAAGCGCTTATTAGTTAAAAACTTTGCCAATGCCTCAAGGAGCAATCTAAGGAAGCAGATTTAAGGTGTTGAATGAGGCCCAGTTCCCAGTGATCAACTAGAGGAAGTTGCCTAAGGACCAATGGGGAAGGAAGAGGGCTGTAGGGAGGCGTTTGTTTGAAGAAGCAAGGAAGAAAACCCCGAAGCCCCAAAACCTGTGCCAACAGGCCATCAGCTTTTGTGTGCCAAAGGTAGGGAGAGCCTTCTGGTCTTGGCTTTGCTCTCCTGCGTTTTGGACGTAATTTAAGAGAGCTGAGGCCCAGACCACCACCTTCAGATCGCCACATTTCATGGATCGTTTGATCGTGACATGGTGGGATCTCAGCAGACCTGCCAGCTTGTCACCACTCACATGCCAGGATTGCTTCTTGTGCTGAGTTGTTCTGGGATGGAGGCAATGCTGAATGTAAATATGCATGTGTGCTTCCCTCAGCTGGCAGGGAAGGAAGCAGAAAAAAAACAGCTCAACAGCCATACTTGCAAACTCTGATTCAAAATATATGTCCCTCTAGATAGCACTCCATTCCTTGCAGGGAAATTGGGTGCTATCTCATCTCACGGTGACATCTCAGTGAAATGCAGAATTATTTTTGGCTCTGCCACATAATGGGTAATAATCTTGCAATTCAGCTTTGCTCAGTCCTCTTGAAGACATGCAGTTGTTCTTCAAGTCCTCGATTTCTGTGCTGTGCAGTAGGGATAGGAGTGTGTGTGTGTTAGATGCCATCAGTAGATGCCATAGTCCGTGGACAGTGTTCGGAACAGGAACTGATTAAACTTTCCATAGCATGAGATTTTGCTTTGGAAAAGCTTAAACTTTATGGAGAATTTTAATGACCATAATTATCTGTTATTAGATTGAAACTTTTAATTTTTTGCTAGAACACATTGCAACACAATAAAAACCTGTTTGAAGGGTTTATTTTGAAATTGCTGCTGGGATGTAAAGCTGGGAGAGAGGAAAGACCAAAGTGCAAATCCAAGCACATTCATCTGCAAAAGCTACAAAGCTGCATTTTCGTAAAATACGTTTTTACTAGTTTTAACTTAAAACTGTGATTAATGCTTATTATTTAACGCAGGAATTCAAGGACTTAAAACTTGAGAGTAATGATTATTTTCCCAGATTTTATCTTGAAAAACGTGAAACAAAAGTTTGTTATGCGTAGAGTTTGTAGAAGACTTTGTGATTTGTTTTAGAGAAAATTAGTCAGTCTTTCTCCAGAGAGCTTCATACTCTTAAATAGCATCTCCATGTAAGCTATGATTATATCAAAGAGTGCTTTATTTTTGCCTCCTTCATGACCTCCAAAGAGAAGAAACAGAAGGACATTAATCTTTTCATATGTACATGTTTGAAATTATAAAGTTTAAAATCGATGAATGTGCTTCTGTGAAAATCTCTTCCCAGCTGGGTTCCTGTAATCCAAGCGTTTCGCTGTTGTCTTTTGGTAGTGAAAAACACTCTTGCTATTTATGATGCGTTTTTTGGCTAGTTGCCATTGCTTGCTGTTTATCAGCATGCCTGATGTTTTTGGTGGAGGAAATACCCATTCTTTTTTTGCTCCATATAATCAAGTTACGCGTAGCTTAATTTACTACTTTTTTTTTTTTTGCTTTGTTTTCTTTTGGTTTTGGTGGCAGAAACCTATAGACATTTGTTTGGTGTGCCAGCTCCACTGAGCAAATTTGTCAACATGTCTTTTGTATTCCCTGGTTTCCATCCACTGAGCTGGAATCTACCCTGGCATTACTCAATAAAATTTTAAATTTTAACAGCAACTCTTTTTTTCTTCATGCATATAAACTGCAAGAGAGACAGAAATTGAAATTCTCCTATGATTTCTGTTTCTGAAGGGAAACAGTACAAAGATATGTAAGAAAGTAGTGTAGCGGTAGGGCTCAATTTATTAAAAAATTGGTTTAGCAAGCTCTCAGGAATAGGTTACTTTGTCTGTATCATAAATAGTGTTTCCAAAACAGTGATTATTACATTATTTGAAAAAAAATACTTCATCTGACAAAATGAAGGATAGTTTTTCACCTGTCTGAAGTGGGTTAGAGATGCAGACAGCAAATAGTGACCTCTGTAAAGTAAATTGCCTTTCTTTTCTTGTTTTAGTCTCTTGATGAATGGGGCAGTGTCTCTCATCCTTAAGTATTTTATGGTGAGCTAAATCTTGAGTCAAACCGTCTAATTATTCTGGGCCTCCTTAGAGCTGTGAGGTTTTTTAATAGGGCATCTGCCAGTGTAAAAAATTATTTGGGAAGCTACTTTGTGCCTGATCCTGCCCTATTTCTGTAGCTGGGACTGAAAGTAAGTGCTTGTGATGTGTGAAAATATTTGCTAAAACCCCTTCCAATGTCTGAAGAAAGCTCTGATCCACACTTCTCTTCAAGCTGGGCTGAAATACAAGGGTCGCTTGTAAGGATCTTAGGAGCTGACCTTCTTCAAAGTTGGTGGTGTTCATGCAAGTTTGGGATGTGAGCTGCCCTAAAGTAATGCAAATGTTACTCTTGCAATTTGACATGCAAACCATGATCTTTCTTTTCTCGCATCCTAGTACAGCATCATGACTTTTTGGGGGTGGGACTACCTAACATGTAGTTTGTAATGGAAATTCTCACCCTCTTCTTGCCACCTCTTAGATGTTTTGTCACCTCCTTCCTCCACCCAAGATGTTTTGAAGAAGCTAATATTTTGAGGCAAACAGATAATTGCAAGTAAATGCCACTGTATTGCAGCATATCCTTCCTCTTCTGCCAGCCAAGCCGCGCTGGCAGGAAGCAACGGTAAGACCTTCAGAAGAAACTATAAATCCTTGCTGTCGCACATCTAATTCTGTTTCAGGGCTGAAATGGCTGCCTATGAAAAGTGATTCTGTGCTATCGAGCAAGAAGTAGTGGCAAAACATTTAGAAATGACTGCGTCTTTCCTAGTGCTGTTTTCCAGCATAATGAAGTGATGGAGCCTCTCATGAACCTGACTTTAAACATGAGCATGTTTTGTTTATCTTGAACGTTTTCTTCATGCAGCTGAAGCTTGCTGAGCAACTGGAGACCCATATTCCCCTGAAGACTTGTTGCTTGAATTCTTACCTGACACTAACATACTGCTCTTCCCAGTGTTTTTCTCCCCTTTCACAAAAGATTTCTGTTGTCCTCTGAGTCCTCCCTCTCTTGCTGCCTCAAGATCAACAAGAAGTTATCTTGTATTTCAACAAGAACTTTTGTTGTATTTTTAGTTTATTTAGGAGGAAATAAGTGAAACAGCTGTCTAAAAAGGGTCCGTATCAACAATTTTGCATTTCTTTTGGAGTAATATCCTAACTAATCGTTCCTGCACAAAAGTCTGCGTAAACATAGAGTTGTTGCTGACTTTTCCATGTTATTTTGTAGAGAAAGTAATAGCTTTTTCTTTCCTTTTAAAGTAAACAGAGAAATAATTATTGACAGTTTCTTATGTCACCCAGGGGGCCCTCATCGTGAATTAGACTGTTGTTGTGCCAGCTGATGTTCAAATACAAAACAGCACAAGAGCTTTTCCCATCAGGACATGCTCCTTATTCCCGGGAGAGGAGCCCGCTGTGGTGATGGGGAGGCAGGGCAGGTGCAGTGGTGGTAGCCCTCGCTGTGTCCTGTGCCATTAGCAGTGCCTCCATCCTCTCGCAGGTCCCTTTGCTTGCCTCAGGGGAGGATGGTGTAAACATCTGCGGCAGCACTGCTCCTCCATGGCCCCATCCCAGGAAGCGATTAACTTGGATCTGGGCTGGGCTGCATCCGACTGCACAGCGTCTCCTTTTGTCCCCTGTAGCTGCAATCACATGAGCGTGGTTTGGCCGAAGTTGCTTGCCTGTGAAACGGGAAACATTTTTCCTTTTCCCCTTTTCATGTGAAGCAAAGCATGATTCATTCATGTGCTGCTCTCCACGTCTCCGAAGTGCTGCTTGAAATAACCCTGGGCTGCCCGGGCAGTGCTGCCTGAGGGTCCCACAGCTAATGGTGAGACTTTTCTTCCCCTTTGGGCCCCTCCTGGGACTGTCCCCCCTTCTCACCTCTCCATTTCCCTGCCTGCAAAACGGGGGCAAAGCATTTGGACCTGTGGTGTTTGTAAGGGCTGTACTGAATGGCAGCGCTGCCGTGTGGTCTCCACTTCCCTTCTCCCCATCCATTGTTTACGCTGAGCTGTAGATAAGATGAGTATCTTTTGTTTTTCCTGTAGATAATAATAACAGCCTGTCTCTACCAATACAGGATTAGATTCTTCTTTCAGGAAGACGTGGGAAGAAAAAAATGAATGTGGGTTTTGTAAAATATGTGTGACAGAAGAGGTTTGAGGGCAGGGAAACAGCAGTCTGCACTCTGGATGGGAATGCAAAACAGCTCTACTGAGCGCTGGTGCCCTTGGAGAACCTCTCTGCCTCAGCCGCATCTGCCATGGCTTGCTCGTTAGTCACCCAGCACGATCTCCTCAATGTCAGCACTTTAACTTCTTGAAAATACTGTTTTGCTGCTCAATGGCAAAAAGGAATTGTCACATTGCTGGCAATCGTAACGAATAACAGAAATACAGGAGTTGCCATATGGGTTTCCATCACGGATCTGGTCAATCTTTGACCTCCTGTCACCTTTCTTTTCAAAATAAGTTTTGTTCCTTCCTTGTATGCCTGTTCAGATTTTTGTGCCTCTGTTGATGCAGAAAACTGATCTGGTTGTTCTGATAATGGTAGTAGCCTGGACTTAGTTTCATGTCTAAAAGTGGGAAGCTCCGTTGGTATCTTGTTGGCCAAAGCTAACGATGCACAAGGTTTCTTTTTGACACTGTGTTTATGGGAGTGTTCCTATGGCGGTCTATTGCTCCGGATGTTCTTGGATATTTGTAGGAATGCAGGTGGGTGGATTCACAGATCAACACCTGAAAGGAATGTGAAATCTTCAGACTTGTCATGTGTTAATTAGACAGTAAGCTGGGACAGAGCCCTCTTGTCTTTCTCCTGCTCTAGGCTGAAACGTGGCTGCTGTAAAGTAACTGGGAAGTGTGTGCAGAATGGAAACTCCCCGGAGGGTATTGACATTTTTCTGTGTTAATTCTGCTGTTTCAGGGGGACACATGGTTTGTTCTTTTTGTCTTTTTCTTCTTTTTTCCCCCGTCTCACTAGTTCATTCACTACCTTTAGGTAAATTGATTTTGTAGATCTGATTTTGTCGGCAGAGGCTATATAATTGGACTCTTTGCTGTTTACGTGATTCCTATCTGCAATACATCTTCCCTGTCGTACGGCTTTGCTTTGGAGGCTGTGACGACGTATTGGTTCCGTTCTGTCCCAACCTGACTGTGTCCGTGACGTTTGGAAGCAGGACCAAAATTTCCTGAGGCCTCCTTTATCTCTTGTTGTTCTGTTTCACGGAGAATTCATCCTTTTTTTTTTTTTTTTTTTTTATTTGTATATATTTTGGCTGTCTTATCCCATGAAATGTGCTGGCATTTAGCTGTAACCCACAGTTATTCGTATGATTTATTCCCTCCTTGCTTTCAGAGTTTAGTCTTGCTTTAAATGGGGCTTATTTGGATGTCAGCCTTTCATGCCGCAACTCCCCGCCAGAACACAGATTGCTAGATCTTGTACTTACCCGTCAAAATAGAACTTTGGAGCAAAGTGGATGGGTTGTCACTTAGTACTACTTTCTGTCTTTTGATACGGTTATCTTCGTTTATCTTGTGTTTTCAGCTGCTTTCTACAATTCTTGCTAGCAGAAACCTCCAAGATGTCATCTTCTGCAGTTTATCTTGCTGTTCTGGAGGAAGCGCTAATCTGGGCTGGTGGATGCATTTTTGTTGGCTTGCCAGGGAGAAACTTTGGGCTGGCATAGTGTGGCACCACACAAATTGTTCGTGACAGCAAGTGTAATTTACAGAAGGAATTTTCTCGCGACAAAGTGTCAAAATCAAGGCTTTAATGTTGCTGTCTTCTGAAAGGGGCACCCGTGTGAGCGGAAGAATCCCGATGGTGTTGCGCTGAAAATGAAATTGCTGGTGATTTTGAGGCGTAGTTTAAGAGCCAGAATATCTTTTCTTATAAGAGATTCATGAAACACAGGATGTGTGCCAAACTTGTAGGCTGAGGTTTACCTTGCAATTTCTTCAGATGCTGTATTTTAATAATTTCTTGATATCTATTTGGAAGAGATTCCTTCTTATTCTCTAAAGATGACAGGACAATTAAGTGCCTAGTATACCCCTATGCTTTTCTCTTCCGGTTACATTGATCAATTTTTTTGCTGTCTGAGAGTCTTTTTGGGTGTTTTGCAATGCCAAAATATCAAGGCTCCAAGTGTTTAAAGAAAGCGTTCATCGTCTGTGCAACTTAGGGATGTGCTTATCCTTCTGATCTGTACAGTTGAGGTCCATCGCATCACTCTTTTACATAGGGGTGAAGTTTTCCAAACTGTCTGTGTGGGTTTCTGTTTGAGTCCCGACCCTACAAACACGCTTGCCCTAGTTCTGCTGTTTGTCTTGACTGCAAGGTTATCTGCTGCAAGGGACACTCCAGCTGACGGGGCTGTAACAGACACCTACCTGCCTTCAGTAATACGCTATCCCCTGTTCTCATGTTGATCTAATGTCATCTGAGACATTGTCATTCTGTGTTTGAAATGGGGGAGGGAAAAAAAGCACCCTCTTGGGACCTTCGCTTTGGATAAACATAAGGAAAAGCTGTGGGATACTTCTTCATTTTAAGATCTGGATGCTGTTGCCTAGAGGCTGACTGTGTCTTTAAGAAAAAACTAAGTATTTATATCTAGTGTCTATCTGAAATGGTGTTTACCCTACAGTGTTTATTAAACCTGAGTTAATTTTCCTCTTCTCTACGGCTGCGGGAGCTTTGCCAGTAATGCCTTATAATAACTGGTAGTCTAAGGCGGCCACGGGCCACCTGCCAGTTTCCTGTGCCCGCTCTGCGGGCTGCACTGGAGTTTTGCTGCCTGGCACTGCCACGCTGCTCCTGCCTGCTCTGCTCCTGCCTGCACTGCTCCTGCCTGCACTGCTCCCTGCTCTGCTCCTGCCTGCTCTGCTCCTGCCTGCTCTGCTCCTGCCTGCACTGCTCCTGCCTGCTCTGCTGCCTGCACTGCTCCTGCCTGCTCTGCTCCTGCCTGCTCTGCTGCCTGCACTGCCCTGGCTCTGTGGCCAGCCGAGCCCTGGCTCCAGCAACCCCTGCAGCAGGAGCCCGAGCTGCCGTGGAGAGGCTCAGCCTTGCAACCCAATGATCTTTTGTTTAAAAATAATAATTATAAAGCTTTAATTACACTCTCTCTCTCCCCCCTCTGTCTCCCTCCTGTCCATTACTCTGAAGGGTTCTTGACAGAGTAATTAGCATCACGCTGTCACATGGCAGTCTTGCGCTGTTTTAAAAAAAATAAGATTTCTGTGTCTGTTACCTTTTATTTTGCAAGATGATCAAGGATTACTTGCTCTTTCTAGTCCCGTGATATTTTTGTCAGGACTGTATTGGCCAAGGTGAGTGCTATGAGTCACGCAGCTCTGTCGGCGTTGGTTTTTCATCTGGTCTTCCTCAACAGCAAACGCTTCCAGCCTGAAGCCCGGGGAGCTGATGAGCTTATTGTCACGATGCTTTCAGAGGCAGAATTTGCTGTTGATTCAGGCCTGAAATCTTGCTTGGCTTGGGTATTCACACATGTAATTTTCAGAGAAACTTCTGTGTCTGACGTATATGTCTTTGGCAAGTTTGGAAAAAGTTGTTTCAGCCTGAGCTGGCCAAAGGGGTGGATTACCTGAGGGAGACTCAAGGGGATGGATGCCTGATGTAACCAGCATGTGCAAAAACTAAAAAAGTGCTTTGTAAGTGTTTGTGTCTGTGTCTGAACAACATGGAGATATCTGTATTGATGTAGTTTATTTCTTTTGCACATCTTCTGGTATTCCTTGCATTTTGCGGGCATTACTGGGCAGAGCCTCTTTCCCTCTGTTGTTTTTCCCCTCAGTTATCCCCAGGGTTCTCTTCCAGCTCTGAAAAGCACCAAAATAAAATATTAAAGACCTGAGGATCGGGGAGTATGTGAGTTGTTCTTGGTCCAACAGTAAATCACAGATCTAGGCTGTGAAGCCCTAAGTTTTTGAGGAGGAATGCCGTATTCCTGGAAAAGTAAAAGTGAAGATATTTCTAGTAGGTTAATCCTAATCTGTTAGTGTAGTCAACTCAGCTGTCTGGGCCAGGACTGCTTTTGTGGAATAGGGTGAACATATACAGTGCATGTATCCACATATGCTTATATCCACATCTGAATTATAATATTTACGTAATATCCTGCTTACACTAAACATTTCTGTTAATGTGCCAGCGCCGGCCCAAGGCATGTGGGGTTTTCCTGATTTTTTTTTTTTGTGTGTGTCTTCTATTATAAACAAAGTCACACGAGTTATACCAAATCATACCAGAGTTGCTCTATTTTAGTTTGTTCAGTGAACTGCATAGACTAAAATTAGAAGTAAAAACCCAGAAAAACTTTGAAAATTCTTCTAATCCTTACAGTCTTTGCTAGGAGGTTTTTGTTATGCAGTCACATCAGCAAAACTAAATGTGGGATATCATTTTCTTTCTCCCTCAGCTGGATGGTTCATACGTAAGAGATTATTGTCTTGAATGTCTTACAGCATTTTAACTTTCAGCAGAGCATATTCTCAAGAGTGTTTATAAGGGATGGGTAAATAAGAACCATCTTCTGTAGATAAAAACTTATTTCTTCTTGTTCTACTGCTCTCTTCTCTGCTGATTTATTTATTTAGTTGTTTCATATCGGAAAAATCTGCTTCACTTACCAACTAAGAGAATTGCACTAGTGTGTAACAGTAATCTTGATTTCTTGAAACTGAGATTAGTGCGTGAGACCAATGCCAGCTATGCAGTCTTGGGCTATAAAGTCATCTAAACATAAGATGGTTGCATCTAGACGTGATTTGCATTGGTCATAGGCACACAGAAACAGCACCACAGTTTTTCATTTTCCATGTTTTACTTTTCTAATGAATTAAGCTCTGGTTTTGGTTGAATTTTCTACGAAGAGATTTTATTTTTAGGAATATGGATGCTGATACAGATAACTGAGTAGCCCTCATCTGACAGGTTTGTCCATCATTGATAAGGGCTGGATGCAGGCTGGTGTTTTGAAAGGGTCCTGTTATGTCTTTCTTCTGCCTTCCTGGTTGCTTCATGAAAACAAATTTCCACCACTTACAAAAATGCATTTTATGTGGTTGATTTTGTCCACACTCTATGCCTATATGAAGAAGACATCGTAAACCAGTAAACAACTAACCATAACCAGTCAGGGTTAGTTGTTGCCTTCTGTGTAATATATGCCGAGTGTTTTCCCTTTGGGGTTAAACTCTGAAGCCTATTGAAGTGATAGTTTAGTGAACAGGGGCTTTTACTTCCATGAGCTGAAGTACAACGTCGTGCCATTTGAAGGTACTGCTGCTGATCGGTCTTTCAGGGTGGTTACTTTTGTTTGCGTATCTCTCCCCTGACCTCTTTCCCTTGGACCTTTTCTGAGATCTCAAGAAACGTTGAGGGAGTTGCTGGCATTGAAGAAAACAGGATATTCAGAAGAAAAGGGATGTTGTCCTGAAGTGCAGACATCCCTGAGCTAGGTTAGTGGTCATCCTTAGGGCTCTTACTCTTCTGGGTACTTGAGGAAATCTTTACAAGAAATCTATATATGATTTGCCTTCATATAAGGCAGTTCTTTGGTTTTTTTTTTTTTTAGCAATCAAAGGAACAAAATGTTGTTAAAGCGTTTGTTGTGAAAGCAGAGGTCTTACACCTGCCTTCTGTTGGACTTCAGACCTTGAAAATATTTTAGGTTCCTGGCTGAAGTGTGTTTCCCCTTTTGCAAAGCTAAGCTCCAAATGCAAAGTTGAATCACTTTACCTTCGTGTTGATTTTCAAAGCATTAACAGGAATCCAGCACGGGGCATTTGAAGCACTCCACGTTTTTCAGTTTTTCTCACCACTGCTTTTAACTGGGTTGAACCCTTGCAAGAGGGGATTTTTTTTTGGCCCTGTATAGGGGCTCTGATGGACAAGTTCTGGCAGATTTGATTGCAGCACAAGGAGTTCCTTCCTCTCTGCTACAGGTTTGTGGCTGTTAGACTTGTCTTCAACATTTTTCTGTTGGATTTGTCCCAAGATCAGCAAGAACAGAATGGATGGCACCAGCGTGCCGTTGTCGCACCAGCAAAAGCTTGTCCCTGCTGGCACAGCCCGACTGAAGGGCCATCAAGGTTTCCCGTTAGCAGTGAACCGATGCTCTGGCTGGCTGCAAGGAATGGTCCTGGACCCTGGTGTGCCCCTTGCCGTGCACTCCTCTCTCCTCCTGCACACTAGTGCGAGCGTTCACCAGCCTGCTCAGTGAGCACCTGAGACTGACACCAGCAGAAAAACACCCACCGCCCCTTGGAGAGCAGGATTCAACTCCCCGGAGCTGTTTGCCGTGGACAGAGTGAGGGTGACAGAGGCGCCTACAGGGGAGCTGGTGGCCAGAGCAGGATTGAGGGGGAGCAGGACTGTCCCTTCTCCCAGTGCAGACAGATGTGCTGGCCAGCTGTGCCCCTAGGACGGCCAGCTGTGCTGTGCTGCCGGTGGCCGAGAGGCTGCAGATGTGACATACGCCTCGTTCTGGTGTCTCTGCTACCGGAGGGGTGCAGAACCGATGTCTGGGGACATCGATTGGGGATGATTGGGGACATCAGGCTGTCACAGCTCACCCCTGCCCCTGGCTTGCCAGGACCCTTAGACAAAGTAGGTTTTTGAGCTGGAAAACAAAATGCCAAAACACTCGGGCAGTTCCGATCTCCAGAACAGAGGCAGTGCCTAAATTGGAGGTTTCAGTCTTTTATCTTTTCAAGTCGCTGAAAATTAAGGTGACTGAACTTTGAGAACAGCCTCGGTAGTGTGTGTGACAGTCACCCAGCACCTCCCAAATTGGGGTGGTGGTCAACAGGCTCCCCGCTTTAACTTCTGGGAGGCACAGAAGACAGGCAGAAAGAATTGAAACCATGCATTCTTCAGGCTACTAAATGAAGTATGTTGATGGATAAGAAAAACCTTGCAGAGTTTCCTAAAAAGGAAGCCTGTCTAAAAATCCAGTAAATGTCATATATTTTCAGAAAATTTATGTGAGTGCATCAAGTTTAAATGTCAAAAAACCTATTTAACAGTAAATGAAAAAAATGCCAAAAAATCAGAGTAATAATTCATGCTTTATGAAGCAAAGCAGTTACCTCCTGCCTAGTTTAGAAAGAAACTTCCTCTGTAGGTAGGGTTTTATGAACAACATGTCTTTACATGATTTAGAAAAAAGAAGAGTGAGAAGTTTGGTCTACTCACAATAAGCAAAGACAGTAACAGAAGACTGATGGTGCCCAGTAAAAATGAGTAATTTCTGGAGGAAGAAATGGCCTCATCAGTGTCTAGAACCGAGAAGGGGTGTAGAAAACAGGACTGCAAACCAGACAAAACTGTAAGAGAGTGTATATATATATATATATATTTAAAAAATGTGAAGGAGTCATAGCCAGGAAGAACTACCCAGAAATATGTAGGAAATATATAATTTTTTATGAAGCAGGTTTTACAGGAAATTTGCCTGTTTTCTAGTAAATGGAATGTTTGGTCCATTGCAAGTTTTATTTTGAATAATCATGGAATACAAAGTGATTAATTGCAGGCAAAGACAAAGTGAAAGGTGGGTAACACTGATGACGGTAGTATCAACGCTTATCGCTCGCATTCCACATAGACTTTGTCAAAAATAAGCATTAGCCCTTCCTTCCACTCTTGTGAAATAGGAGGGTTCGGGCTTCATGAGTTATTCGTATCAGGACACATAGGTTTGTTTACTGGAATAAGAAAGCCTAGACTTCTAACATCTGACCTGGTGTGCAAGTAATAAACTGGGTGAAGGTTCTGATAATGCTCTTGCGTGGACTGCCGATTCTGCCTCCAAACTCGGCATGTTTTTTAGATAGAAAAATCCATGCTGCTTTTTTGGCAATGGAGTTGTTGTTACCAGTATAGTATGGCTGAAATCAGGATGCATTGAACTTAAATTTATATTTTGCTTTTATTGCATCTTATTGAAGCACGCATGGGTCTCTGATACTCTCTAAAAGGTAGGACGGTTTCATATTCTAGTTGTTAATTTTTACCACTACTTAGCTCATGTTCTCCTTGAGGGCTTGTTAATGGGTTCTTCATTCAGTGACATCGTTGCCCTTTTTTAATCAACCTTGAGAATTTAACGTATGATGTTACGTATAAGGATGAGAACATTATTACTTCATTCTTTTCATGCTAGTAATTTTTATATTACAGTGAACACCCTGATTAAACATTTATCTGGAAAAGGCCATGATGAAAAGAAAACATAATTAAATATAGGAACTAAATATTGAACTCCTGACTTGAGGCTGACCTGATTAATGAAATTAAATTTACACGAGGGAAAAANTTTCAGAGCACAGCAGTGGTGTCCAAGGAGTCCAGCTGAGGGTAACGGAAATAAAATATTATCTTGGCAGTGGGAACCAAGTGTGCAAAAAGATTCCCTAAAGCGATTCATCTTTACTTTTCCTCAGTGCCCAGGTGTTCTCTCCTGGCTTGTGATGAGCCATGATTAACACAGGTGGGCACTCAACTCCCACGAGTTCCTCTCACGTAACCAGGAAGCTCTATGTCTGTGGAGGATGAGAGGCCTGAGCAGCTCGGTGCTTTCTGTGTCCCTGCTCTACCGCCTCTGCAGGGCCCGAGCTGTGAAACTCCACGATGTCGGGCCTTTCTTCATTAATACGAATGTGTTTTTTTCAGTCACTTAACCTGGTTTCCCTCTGGAAATCTTTGTGCCCAGTTGGTGTTCTGATGGATGGCCTTTAAGGAGAAATGTTTTAAGTACGTACAGATGCATCTTCGTTTTTGCAGCCAGATTCAGAGCTAAGTGGCATTTTTCATACTTGATTTTGTGGCACTTACCTTGGGAAGGGGCTGGGACTGAGGTTCACAGCCTGACCCCTTGCTTCCACAGGAGCAGGCAAACAGTGGGAGTGAGAATGAAGAGTCATGGCAGAGAGTAAGCACGAGCAAGGATTTTGGCATTTGGCTTTCTGAACAAGTTGTGGGTATGCAGATGTGACCCCAGCGCTATGATGCTGTACAGACTTACAAACGCCTGGTTCACTGTTCACACAAATACCTTTTTTGGGTGGAACCAGATGAAGAGAAGGGCACAAACCTTTTTTCCTAGCTTCTTGTAATGCCATTTGTTATGGTGCCTGGGAGTTCATTTCCAGATCTTATCACCAATACTTCAATAAATGCCAATTTACTCATTAAATTTAATAATGCTGTCACTCAACAAAAAGTACTGAAGAAATATTTTCAGTGTTTTGCAAATGTTGAAAGCATAAAACCTGAAAATACTTGAAAGGAGAATCAGTCCTATAACAATTTCACTTGAGTTTTTCTGTGTTTGTTTCTTAGTCTGTGAAGTTGGCATCCACCCTTATGAAGTGCTTTGAGATTGTGGGATGAAGGAATGTTGCTGTCTCCAACTGCTAAGCCTGGTGGCTCTATGCCCCAGTTTGGAAAAGGGAAATGTGGCAGTTCAGGCGGCTTCTGATGGGATGTTGAAGTAGTAGAAGTTGAGTAGTGGGTATTCAAACCTACTCACTAGTCTTGGCCAGTAGGTCTGTGACTGGAAGGCCTAGGGACAAACCAGTCATGGATCATTTTTGATGCCAGGACATGTGTTTAGAGCAGCTGCAAATTCGACAAACTCAGTAGGTGTATTCTTTTTTGCCATGTGCAGCTCTGACAGTCTCCTGCCACCTGTCTAGCTCTGCTCACAAAGTGCAGCGAGTGCTTGCTTTAGTTTGGAGGCAACAGCACAGACCCTTACTGGTGTCAATATGACTTTTGGCACTTGTCGAAATGAACAGTGGAAATAAGTAAGAGCTGTCTGGATCTGTGTCTGGGTGAGCCAAGCCCTGGGGATGGACAGCTTGGGGGGAAGTTCTTCCCGACTCTTTGCTCAGCCGCCACAGCACACGTAGCTGCATATAAAACATTGTCTGCCTGAGACACCTGTGATGGCTTCGGCAGAACAAAATGGCATTAATTTGTCTGTTTCTTCTGATTTATGGATTTCATTGTAGTTGTCAGTGTCACTTTAGTGGAAGGTTGTAAATGCAACATTTCATTTATCTGTCAATTTTAATCAATTTAGGTAACACGATTCTGATTTGCTACAAACCAGCAAAGTTCCCTTCAGGAACCTCCAACTTGTTTGGCGTGAGGTTTTTTTTCCCCTCCTGTCATGCAAACAGACTTGTCATTTATTCATTTATCTAAGCATCTTAATTATACTTTGCACATATGATCTGCAATATTTGTGAGATATGATTAGGAGAAATGAATGTGAGAAATGGTTTTGTCGGCATCAGAATAAAATTTCTTACCACCTTTTTTAAAAATAGTACAAATCAGAAACTCTAACATAAACTCTTGGCAGAGGTGTGCAAAGACATCACCGTCATGGAGCAAGCTTCAGTCATTACTTAAGGACTCTAATTCAGGTATAATTCTTGACTTTTTAGAAGCACAGACTTTTGAAGTAGTGCAGTATATGGTGGTTTGAACTGATCGTTCTGGGTGCTCAATAACACTGGTAGCTTTTGTAAATCTGTCCTGGACAGCTCTAAAAGTTTGCTCTTGTTTTAACAGCATGCGATATTTAACATATACATTTCTTAATTTCCTTTTCATTGCTTTGTTTCTAAATTTCCAGTCGAGGCTTGCGGGGACAGCGCAGCAATCTGTGCTCATGCTAGGAGAACTGCTTCACCTTTGTGACAGTGTAATTTATATTTTTTTTAAGCTGACGTATGTGGCAGTTTTTCATGAAGGCATGAAAACTGAGTTGTGTTTCACAATAGTAGCAAGAGAGCATCTCGCTGTCTGCCCTGAGTCACAGCATGCTGGTGCTGCTGGCACACGTAGCGCAGGTAATTAATGGGGATGCATTCAGTCAGCAAGGCAGGTCCGAGTTCAACCCATACACATGGTGAACTTTCCTTACACTCTGCATTATGGGACTTGATTTTCAGTGGTAGCCTTAAGTATGACTATTCTACCTTCTTCGCCTTTTTTAAAAAACAAATGTAGTTCTTCATATGTCATTTGAAAAACTGAACTTGTTGCAGTGGGCAGATTTCTCCAGTTACTTCTGCTCTAGTGGATAGAAAGGATGAATCTTTTTCAAGTGGCTTTGCTCTGGAGAGCTGGAGTCTGTATCTCTGTGACTGTAGCCAGGAGGGAAGCTGCAGAGGACAGAGGTAGTGGTCATTGCAGAGGTTCTATGTTTGAATATCTACAAGCTCTCATGCTTGTAGCAAATGAGGGAGAACATAGTATTTATTCCTCTTTGCTCTCCAGTGTTTGTCGCCGCTTTGTCGTTAGCAATCGTGATTCTTCCCTGCAAAATCATAACTCTCCAGGCCTCTTCCTCTCCCGTGCTATCCTAGCCTTCAGGAAGCTCAGCAGGAAGGAGCTGTTTGACATTAATTGTCAGGAGAGAAAGGAGCTGAACTTGGCCAATAAGAAAGACTTCGGTGCTTGTGAAGATGGGAAGGTGTAGGATTTGCACAGCAAAGGCTATGTTGACTTGGGATTGAATGTAAATTGCGTGTATCCAGCCTGAGTCGTGTGTGGCTGGAGGCTGACTAACGACGTCTGACTGTGATTTACATCCCCCCTTATCTCCGTTAAACACTGCTTAGCAAACTCAGAGTGCGTTGCAGCCAACTTTTGCTCTCTTGATATACAGCAAGCTGAATGAAAGCTAGAGCCAGATAGCCCTCCAGTGAAAATCTGCAAAAAGGCTGGCATGTAGTCAGGTCGTACTTCCTATGAGAGGAAGCTGTGTTGTGTGGTACTTCCATTACCTAAAATAGAGTCGGCTGGTGGTAGTGGGGTGCAGCCATTTAGAAATGCGATTTGTGTTTTTTCTTTCTTCACAGAAACCTGCCTGAAGTGTTTCCTGAGGCTTTTCTCAGAATCTGTGTCAGCACAGCAAGTTAGCTAGTGGCAGCTTGGTCTTGAAGAGAAATTTAGCACAGTGACATTGTAATATCTTTATAATATGACCTAGATTAGAAATGTCTTATTCTTGGTTTGCAGAAATCTGTTCAAATATTTAATATGACTCGGAGCTGGTGGGTTTGTTTTTTTTTTTTCCTGCCCTCCTGTAGAGAGAGAAATAAAATTCAAGTGAGAAATATTTAAAATGCCTCTAGGACCCAAACAGTTTCAGGGAACAGAGGAACCAGAGTTAGAATACATCAGAAACGTGCAGTCTGCACCCATGGTCTACATTCTGCTACGGCATGGAAAAGGATGAGAGATTTCCTGTGTTTCTCTCAGCTGCTTATGGTTGGATAGATCTCACTTGTAAATTTTACAAGATGTCCAGCTTGCAAGTTAGAAGTCTGAATTAGGTTGTAAATGAGACTACTGAAAGTCCAGTTTGCCGTGCTTAAAGCATGTAGCAGGATAGCTTCTTCCCGTTGAGGCCTGGAGGAGCAGGACCAGTGCAGTCCCAGTTTTGGTCCAGTCAAATCTGCAGTCTAGACCACAGAGCTGTCTACACCAAAGCAAGAGGGCAGGGTGTTGGGGGTGGCTTGTCCTCACCAGGAAGGCTGTTCTGCTTTTCCCTCCCCTCTCTCTAGTTTCTGCCTCAAGATTCTGCCTGGGTTTAAACAGCCTGAAATCATCCGCACCGGCGTCTCACTGGGATGCAGGAAGGTACATCCACCTTTTTTTGCTAACATCATCGTATTCCCACGGCTTAAATCTCTCTGCCAACCATCGTTTTAGCTCAGTGCATTGGGACTGAATTCCCCTTGGGCAAGTCCCATTTACAGTGTGGTTTCAGTTGGTCGATGAGACTTTGCAGATAGTGCAGTGAAACTGTCGTCCTACTCATCTTGCCCCAGAGGAGAAGGGAATCTGGAGCCTACTTGAAGTGGCTGCAGGCAGAAGAGTCCTGTACTTCCCCGTGCAAAACTTGGAGTGAAAGCTATGGGGAAACTTTTGGGAACAGTCTGCTTCCTTTTCTTCCTTTTATTTTTTTAACTCCTTGCAACCATGGTGATTTAAGATGGTGAGATGGCTCAACCTTTCCCATCTCTCCAAAAGATCATACAGCTTCATATGTTGAAGATGGGGTTTTTAAAAGCACCAAGTGTTGCTCTCAGTCTCTTGGCACAGTTTGAAAGGTTTTGCCATTGACTTGAGTGCAAACAAATTTAGGAGGCCCTTAAATGCACTTTGTTTGTCCTCTCCTGAAAATCTAATGTCTGTGAAACAGCGAGACTGTGCTTTCCTACATACTCTTCTGAAGTGCTGGGTAGCCAGTGAGTGGTACACATGTACCAGTGTAAACAGGACATCAGAGAAGGAGACATACAGGTCTTGAATTATAATCACCACCATAAAGAGCAGACAAGAGCTTCATAACAACTAAGAGGAGGAGGCTGTGAGATGCAGAGAGATTTGCTTTGTTTAGCAAAGCTGCAGGGTGGCCTGAGAATGGACAAACCAGACAACAAAATAGGACAGTGGTTTACCAAACCAGTTCCTTGAAAAAGGGTTGAGCAAAAGAAGAGCTAAGTCTGGGCCTAGCTTAGATGCTTTCAGATCACTGGCTTCTGATGCTTTACTTGAGTCGCTTGTAAAGGACTATGAAAATGAATGGAGGTGATTACTAATTAGTTACACAGACTTTGGTTTGACAATTACATGGGATTTAGAAGGGAAACTGTAATGTCAACACCTCCTTCTTCTTGAGTTCATGTAGGGGGTTCATCTCCCATAGCATGATCCCAGAAAGACATCTCCTTTCCAAAGAAAGTATCTGGGATAACTAGTGACAGTGCAAGACATGTTCCCCGTGCTCTTCCTTAAATGTCATCTTCTCTGATGGGCAGAATGACTTGAAGAGCTCCCTGTTGAAAGGAGATGTTCTAATACTGCAAGCACCTATAATAATGTGGTCAGAGTGGGTGGCCAAGGAATCCGAAAAGAATGGTAAAGTCAGACTGGATTGGGAAATCCTCTGGTTTGTTTTGGTTTTATTGTTTAGCTAGGTTACTGTAATTCAGCTTCCCTGATCTCATTAGACAATTGATCAAGCTGTCTCCAGTTCTTTCTGCTGTTGTCATTAGAGAGAAGTTAAGAAGAACGCCCTGCTTACCAGCGCAGACAAAAATGAATGTAAAGCACATTGCCACTGCCTTGACAACAAGCAGTTACATGCATTAGCTGATAAAGTGGTGATGGGTTGATTTTTGTTTGTAGTAAGGGTGCATGTTTACTGGGCTAATTTTGACAAGACTAATACAGGAATATTTACAGAAGAACTAGAGAGGAGATTGTAATCTGTAGTCTTTTGAGACTCAAGATACAGATTTGTTGTAACAATATGAAACCTCTGCTTAAGAAAAAATAACACTATTTTTTTTTTCAAACCTTAAAGTATTCCTTTCTGTAAGCATTTCTTTTCAGCATCAGACTTGTGATGCATGACAGAACAACACAGAATAGTAAGTTTTTCACTGTTAAAGTGGAACGGTTCACAGAAGACAAGAAGCAGAAGTGTTAAGCTACGCAAGTCTAATTAAACTTTCTTTCAGCTTTAATAAGCTATAGCCTCTCTAGCAAAATAAAAAGTGCGGCTTGAATTACGAATGGCACCTGCAGTTTGGAATTAAAAAAAGTTTTGTAAACAATGGCTTGCTTTTTTTCCCCCTCTTCCCTTTCTGGCCTGAGCACTTGGTATTACAGAAGGGAAGATTCACACTGACTCCCTAAACTGTGACAGTAGTCTCGGAGACATCCTGCAGCCTTTCCAGAGGGTATCCAGACAAAGATGTTCATAACTTGTGATGGTAACTTGTTGGAAGAAAGAGTGTAATAGCTCATTACAGCTCTCAGGCTCGTCTTTTGGTTTAATTTGGGTCTGTACAAAGTCATTTTGAAGCTGCTGGGTTTGTCACAGTCAGATGCATCATGCTTGGAAGATGCTGAACTCGTTTCTGAAGTGAAGCCAATTTTGAAACCTTTTAAAATTTCTGTTTCACTTCTTTGGTCTGGCTACTTGACTCTGCAATCATCGGCAAAGCTTGATTTTTTTTTTTTTTTTCTGTCAGCTTCAATAATTTGGTTGTTGATGAGTACGAGGATATTATCAGGGTATGTTGAATCAAGCTGATTTTGCTAATCTGTTCCAGATTCAAAATAGAGGTAAAACATCTGCTTTGGTTGTTGAGCGGAGCTCCATGCCAACTGTAGCATGCCTAATGCAAAGAAAGAGATGAAATGCTGTTATGGACTGATCTGCATGTTCACACATAGTTACTCTGCTATTAATGGAAATAACACTGTCGTCAGCCTCAGTAGTTAAACATTTTTAATCTGAATTTTATACTAGCTATGCAGAAGGCAAATGCCAGAGACTAAAATCTGCAAAGGTTTTTACTATTTTATTAAAACAGTAATAACCAACCACAGTGCTCTTGAAGAGCACTGTGAGCTCCATGACCCTCTAAGAGAAATCAGGAAACATAAACATTAGTGTTTCATGTCTTTTAAAGTATGTCTGACACCTACTATGTATAAGAAAGTAAGCTGGGAAATTTTCGGGGTTTTTCTGGAGCTGGCAGGAGGACAGCACTCCGGGTTGGGATGTGTTGGGATGGCACTTGTTCACCAGAGGAATGATCTGCGTTGCAGTCCTTAGGAGACAGGCCATGAGAAGGTTTTGTGTGTGATGTGCAATGCAAGGGGAAGTTAGTTGAACCTGAGCAAGATCCACCTGTAGTGTTATGGTAAGACAGAACAAGTCAGATGTTTCAGATTTTGCTCAAAACCCTAAAATGTCTTTTCCCTCCCATATGTCACTTTCATGACCCCAGAGGTTTGCTATTGTCTGGGTTTAGACACCCGTGACAGCGGGACTTTGGAAGTGTCACAGATCACTGCTAAGATGAGATTCAGGGATGTGCAAGATTGTGACTGCAAAATAAATCCGTCCTTAACAGAAACTTTGCATGTGAACTCATGTGAAGGAAATCATAGCTGTGATTACCTTCTGATGAGTGAACGAAACAGGGTCTGAAAGTTCTGCTGGGGTCATGCCATGTGTTAGTATGTTTCTACCCAAACGCCCTAGACTTCCCTTGAACTTTTGAAAATACGTATATTTTTATTTATTTCTGTAGAAATTTCTCTAGTGCTGTGTGCCACACTATTTGAGTAATTGCCCCTTTTATGGTATAATACCCAGCTGAAATACTAGAACATGCATGTTTTCTGTTCTATACTGGAAATGCAGTCTACCGTAACTTATCCTTTTTTTTTTTTTGCATTAAGCTTTGTATTTATGTAAGTGTGATGTGAATTTTGTTTGCGCTCTTTTGCTTTCGTATTCAGTTCCTTGCCTGCTGAAGCCTGCAGAAAAGAATCCCTTTTGACTTTCAGTGACCATTGGTCTAGATCTGGTTTTGAAATGATGGTCTTCTGCAGTTCGCTGTTTGTAACTCAGCCAAATTGGTAACCAGTGTCCTGGTTTGTGGTGCCTGTAATGGAGCAGAAACGCATCCTCCTTGCGTGCAGCCATTCAAGCTCTGTATGTCTTGGATGTGGAAAACAGATGATTTCTTTCAGTAACAACTTTTTATGTATTGCAAATTGTTTCCATCTTCCCTTTAAATTTTCTTCTGTGTAGGCTAGAGAGGTCTGATCTGTTTAGATTTTCCCTGTAAATCATGTTTTAGAGCTCTGTTTTGGTCTTCAAGTCAAGCGGTGCCCCAAACTAGCTGTCTCATTCCAGTGGCAGCCTAAGCAGCACTGGGCAGCGTGGAAGGGCTGCTGTGCGTTTTGCAAGCCGTATGCCTATTTTAAGGTCTCTTCCTCTTTCATAACATTGTTCAGTTATGTTCACTTAGTAAACTGCAGTCCCAAATTCTTTCTTATACAAAACTGCCATGTAATAACTCTGGATTTCTTGCTAACAGGCGTGCTGTGTTCTCCGGCGTACTGAGCAGTGTCCTTGTCTGCCTTCAGCCCAGTTGTTTGTGTAATATCTTGAGGTGGTTGTAAATTCTGGTCCTGCCCTCCAATGTCCTTGTAGTCGCTTGTAGTTCAGAAGGGTCTGCAAATTTATTAAGGCATTCTCTGTTTCATAGCTGCTTCTTTGTGTGTACATTAATATAAAACAGACCCCATTAACCAGCGGAAGTCCTAATCTTACTGAGTAATGTCTTACAGGATCAGATGCCACGTTATAGTTCTCTAAATCAGGATTAATTTTCTAAAATGAAAGGATTTTTATTAGAGTGTGTGCTGGGTATCAATGCATGCTGTGTGTATCAGATACAGCACTTAATTACAGTGCTGACAGAGATTCACTGGACTGTTACTCTGTACCGTTGAGTGCCCAGGATGCCCGAGGAAAGGCAGATCTCTCTGTGCTGCTGCACGGATGGAGGAGTATGAAAAAGTTGCTTAAACCAGCTGTGGTGTGTGTAGAGGTTCTTGCTCATGCTCACCTCGGCAAGGAAGAAAGAGAGGGGTAAGTCATGGTTTCATAAGTGATAAACTGAAGGAACATAAACTTGCAACATTTCCGTTTCTCTCCTTTTTCTCTCTCTCTTTTTTTTTTTTCTTAACTTGGTTGCTGTTGCTGCTGGTAGAGTCGGGTGAAGGCAGGATGTCAGCCATCTCCAGAAGACATGGGGCCACAGAACAGAGGAGATGTGTCAGTTTAGGTGGACAGCTGTGGCCAGCATGAACCTTTTGTTCCCCACAGCATTTTCCCCTGCACACAGAAATGATTTTGGTGTTGGTTTTTTTTTTCCCTTGTGGAATTCAACACCTATGCAATTGGTCAAAAAAAAAATAATTGCTGGGGATGTGCTTGAAATGTGTTTGAAGACAAATGAGCTGGAAATGAAGCTTTCAGTAGGACTGATGTTTTTCCAGTGAGCTTCTCCCCTAACTGCTTTATTCTCAAGTCTCTAGTGGGAAGCAGACCTCTCACTGAGGTTGCCGTTGCTCTCCCCTGCTGCCAGCTGTTTTATTTCTCTTGAGGTTTGTAACCCCATGCTGCCTGGCCACCTCTTAGCCGTGCTTCTGGTGGGGAGAAAGGGCAGGGCTCTTCTGAAGGCAGGTGGTGTAAGGTGGCACAGCACCTCTCGCTTGGGAGTTCACGCAAACTGATTTATACCAGTGGGAATTTGTGCCCCCAGGGATCTTACTCTTTGGCATCTTCTTGTTCAGAAACACTGCGTTGGTGCCAGACCTTCTTCCCTGCTCCTGCCAAGATGATAGATGGGTTATGGGGGAGGTTAAAAAAAAAAAAAAAGGAGGGGAGAAAAAAGGCAAAAGCTCTGGGAATCAAAATATCAATGTGACAAGAAACACACAAATGGATTTGTAGTGTAGCACTCACTGCTGAGAATGTATAAAAAGAATTGGATCCTTTTTTTGGTACTGCCATTGAAATCTCATGACCATTATTTACTGGTGTTGTTGATATGTCTGTTGTGAGATATTACACAACACACAGTTTGTATCAAGACAAAACTTTGAAGAAACAAATTCAAGAGGACAAGAAAAATTCAGGATACCATTAGATCGATTATCCTCAATCTTTGTAGATATTCCAACAAATCTTATTGTGCTGTCTGCGACAGACTTTTCTCTGCTAAAATGGGTAACAAATGCTGGTGAATATAACAAATGTTATGCTACTATGTTTATTTTTGTCTCGTTTAAAAAATGCTTTCTTATTTTAAGTAGTCTGCAGCATGCTGAGTCTTTGTCCCCACTTGATTAATGTAGCTTCAAGACAGATTTTATTAACTAATTTTCTGATATGATCTGTAGGCACTTAAACACCTCCCCTTCCCCCCCAACCCGAAATGCCAAAACCCACCACTTAAATCAAGACCAGTAGACAGCCTCTAGCATTGAGAATGAAGGAAAGGACACTGGGCAAGCTGAATTGAACTTGATTAGCTCTTTTCCTTTTTAGAAGCGATCTAAATTTAACATGCTGTGAGTTATTTCAGTGCCTTTGACTGATAAGTTTAACAAAACATAATGCTCTCGCAGCGCATTTGGTGTGTAGAGGAATTTCAGGATTCCAGGAACGGCAGGATGTAACCTTTGTTTCACCTGGAAACATAAGCAATTCTTGGGGCAGTTGATAGGCTTCATCATGAAAGATGGGAGGCAGCCAAAATCTGGAGCCAAGCTAGCAGCCAGAAATAGATCTGCCGCGAGGCTTGTTTTGCAGTGTCCGGAATGGCATATCAGAAATTGTGCAAACACAAATACCGGGCTTGATCCAGCATTGCACAAGCAGAATCAATCCTGGCTATTTTCCTTTTTAAGTATCATGAAAGCTTGGCTAAATAAACGTTGTGTTAAAGTTTCGGCTGTCTCAGTATGTTGTAATACTTTTTTTTTCCCCGGATGGTTTTCATTTTACTTACGGTTTTCTTACTTTCTCACTTGCTTGAGATGCAAGTGTGTGTATTTGCAAATGAAGGTGTTCCAAGTGTTCACCATCCTAAGAGCTCCAGCTCCTCTGCTGCAGCATCATGGAAATGGGGCAGCAGAGAGAGAGGCAGAGGTTTAAACCTCTTAAAAAAGGCGAGTGGAGGAGGAGAAAGGGCCAGGCACAGAGAGGGCCCCAGCATGAGGGTACAGGGGTTGGTGTGGAGACAGGGTGTGAAACAGGTTTATTCCCATTACTTCACGAGCAGCGTGCTTATGGGAAAGTGAACTGAAGTATATTCTGGTTTGCACATCACTTACTAAATGATTAATTGCGGCTATGTTTAATTATAGAATCAGATCTATTGTCTTCTCCATCTGGCCGGAGGCAGAGTTTTGTGAGTGGGATGTAATGGGAAGCTGCTGGGGTCCTGTTGGCTGGGAGCAGAGCCCATGGGAGCCCAGCTTGGGCATTCCAGTCCCAAGCCCAGTTTGCCATTGCAAAGGCCTAACTGGTATGGAGGGGGAAATCATGGAATCATAGAATGGTTTGGGTTAGAAGGGACCTTAAAGATCATCTAGTTCCAACGCCCCCTGCCATGGGCAGGGACACCTTTCCACTACCAGGTTACTCAAAGCCCTGTCCAACCTGGCCTTGAACACCTCCAGGGATCATCTAAAGTCATTTAAAAGCAGGTGATGCAGGATGTGTTGTGACAGCCCTGCTCCCTTTTCAGGGTCGAGCCATGCTCTAACCAGTTTCTGTTTTCCTTTTCCAAATATAACATAAGCAACGTTCAAGAAAGAGCCTTAATGGAGCATGTTTTTCAGATTGTCACTGGACAATCTTGTTTCAGACATGTTTACTGTTACTACTTCAACCCTTTGCCAGTGATCAGACTTTTTTTTTTTCCTTACTCTAATGATGTACAGTAGCTGTAATGAAGGAGAACTTGTAGTTTTGGAAAAAACACTGGTTCACCTAAAGCTGATGATTTCATTTTTCCCTTCTCAAGATGCGGAAGGGTGTTTTGTTAGGCCTGAATTTCCAGCCTATAAACCTGATCAGCACTGGATACCAGGCACCTGGCCGAATTCGGCCGGAGGGGTGGGAATGCTCCCAGGATGCTGTCCCTCCCCTGGGCCATGCTGCCAGGAGGCTTGGCCTTCTGCACAGCCTGCCTGGCAGTCCAGCAGAGTAAGGTTGGAGCTGCTCAATTTCTGTGGCTGTTTGGTAGCTTGTGATTAATCATCATCCAGCTAGCAAGGTATACCAGTGATTAAACTCAGGTTTTATTAACGTCACCAGCAATGGCAATATCTGATGATCATGTTAAAATCACCATATTCCTACTATTTCTTCACCGAGTTTTTCTGGAAATATTCAAGTCTTCATTTGTGAAGCCACAATGGGAAAGGCTGAGTGCATGCTTAAGTGGGAACTACCTACAGGCCGTTTTAGCATAACATGAATTATTCAGACATTTGTGAACGATTACTTAAAATCCAGAACCACTTATGTGTTACTGGGCAGAGAGGGAGAAAGCACAGAATACAAAATTAGCATTGTTTGTAATGCAGTGAACATCTTTGCAGACATCCTCACCTGATGCTGTTCAGTACTCGTCCCGTAGGACCATAGACTGGGCTGTAGGTGTGCACTGGGGTATTTTTGCATTTGGTCACTGAGCAATTCTTTGCAATTTGATGAAATTCCCATTCACCATTCGAATCAACAGATAGGAGGGACAGGCTCTCGGGCACTCAGGCTGTGGCAGGTTCAGGAGATGCTGGGTTGTCCAGGGAAAAGCAGATGTGCCCCTCCAGCTCCTATTTCTTTAAAAAGTTTAGGTACAAAGTTGCTCTTGATGCTAAACATATGCTCTAGTGTCGTGGTTTATATATACGTTTTTCCTAATCTCAGGAGAATGCAACAGCAAATGAAGCAGTGATTGATTCTCCACTGCTCCCGCAGCGTGTTCCCTGTGCCCGGCATCATCGACGCTGAAGTCCTATTTATGCATTATGGATGAATGCAACCTGAGGTTTTGGAGAAGCTAAATAGGAGGAGGCAGTTATAAATGTCGTGGAGAGAAATGGGGAACCATTACAGGAAAAACTAACACTTCTTGCAATGGAACTTAAATTCCCAGCACATTCCTCTAAGTAACTTAGAGGCCAGTGTGGCAGCAAGTTATAGTCATTCGTCTGGGGAAAGTGCCAGAGCACAGTTCTTTTGTGTCCTTTAAACACTAGCTTAAAAACAACATGAAGATCTCTCAAAGTGACATCTACCCAGAATTTTTCTTACTTTTGGGAGTGTTGATCTGTGTTTTGTTGAATACCTCTGTGTGCCATGTAAGTCCTTGACTGTGTGCCATGGTCCTTGAGCACGGAAACACAGTAGAAGAAACTGAAATAAGTAGCAATGTGTAGGCATACATGCTATCCTTTCTGCAGTGGATTACGTGCAATCCTTATAAATAATTGGACTAGTCTGCAAAAAAAAGGAAGGACATAAGAAGATAGATTTAAATTAATCGAAAATATTTTTTTCCTGTCATATTTGAAATTTGTAGTGTACAGGGTGTTTATTGATCTGGTCAGTACAAATGTCCTAGGTAAGTGCGCTTGGTCACTTAACAATGCTGTCAGTTTGCCGTAATGCTTCTGGAGGACCAGTACACCCTATTTATGGATTTGATTCTCTCCACTGGCCTTTCAGTAGCTTATGCAAGTATTCATTAGGAGTCACTTGGTAAAAATCTGTAATTGCTCTGAAACACCCCTTAGCAACCATCCAAGGACATTCTTCTCCATACCAGCTCTGTGAAAAGTACTTTGCTGTCAGCAACCAGTATATGGAAATTGCAATAAGAGAAACGCAATCTTTGAAATAGCAAATTAAGAGTAAACTTCTCTCTGTATCTACCCAGCAATTAATTCCCAAAACACATTGAAAGGCTAACCCCCAGTGCAAGTGACATAGACTGCAATGCCTATTAAAAATTATTAGTGTTAAACGATTTCTGTACACAGAACTATATAAATAAAAGAGAAATACACTCAAAGAATTAAGAGAAATCCAGTTTATGACTACTCACTTATACAGACTTATAAATTAAAACAGCATTTCAGATATTCACATGTTGAAAATTCGGAGGTCTTAAATTAAAGTTAGGAAGAGGAGTAGTCTTTGTGCTGTGAGCAGTGGAAGGAAATAGATGTACGTGATGTGACGTTGCAGACAACCTTGTAATCTTGATTAATGGGGGTACCTGCAGAAAAAAAAAGTGGTGTTTGGCAAAACACTGACAAAATCAATACCACTTGCAAATGTTTATGTGTCTCGCTACATTGTCTTGCCAGTTAAAGGGAAATAAGTAAATGGACATATCCAAGCGTTTAGTCTAGCAACTTGATGTAATGCAATTAGAACAAGTGAAGAATCAATATATAACTTCTTTTCACTCACAAGACAAAATGATAGTAAATCAGCATGGGAATTGATCATCCTTTCCCTATCTCCCTCCAGCTCCTGTCAAATGAAAATCTGGCTTAAATAAGTCCTTGTTAGTGAGTCAGAATATCTAAAATCAAGACAAAATATTTAATATATGTCACAGCTACTTGACGAAAACACTAAGTGGTTTGCTGGGAGCTTCAGCACCCACTTCAGACATAGTAATTAAAACAATACTCGAGACAGGTCACTTAAATACTTCATCTCATCTGGGGGCCCGAGTCCTGTGAATGCCGCTCGTTAATAGTGTTGGCTTTCCTCTGGACCCTCAGATCTATGGAGGAGAATTTCCCAAGGCTGGATTTTTTCCGCCGGTGTGGTTTGTTGGCGCTGTGGAAGCCAGTTGAAGCACGGGACAGTCTTCCATGTGGGTTTAAGCTCTCCATTGCTGAAATAATCATTGTGCCTTCGATTCAATGAGCTAATTTTACAAAATGGAGTGAAGTCCAGCTGCGATTGCCCCATCTGCAGTAAAGATGGGGAAGACACTGGAAGATGTCTGCAAAAAAAAATTTATTTTTACTGTAGTGCTCATTACAGCACAAAGTAAAGAACACTCTACTAAAACTTGTTGATGAGTTTCGTACTTCTAATAGTAGCTCTGCAGAAAATGTAAGATGGAAAGGTTTTTGTTAGCTGCTGGTGTGTATTGTCAGAAAAAATATGTGAACACTCCCAACTGAAACTCTCTTCAAGAATTTGGAAGCTCCAGAGACTTGAGCCGATAAAACAGTTGTTCATCATTCCCAAAACTGCGCCCTTCCTTAATTCTAATAATAGTTATACATAAACTGCTTTGTGGTTTTTTTTTTCTTACTTCATTCTGAGTGTTTTACAACTTCTAAATTTGAAGAGTTTTAAAGGAAAGTATTTCTGTTAATGAAATAACCTGTTAATGATGTTGTCACAGGTTTTAGAAATTATTTCCAAAAATATTTGTATCCTTCCTTGATAAGTGTCATTATCTGCCCTTCAGGAATTTAAAAAAAAAAAAAAGAAGAAGTTATTGAAAGTTATTTAAAGTTGAAGTCATTCATGCATGAGCATGATTATCCCTGAAGATCAAGAAGGTAATCTGTTCAGGTCACTGACATCCATCATCAATGCGTACATAACTGCACAAGCTCCATTTCATCCCTGTCAGCTGCTGAATGGAGCAATACTTTTTCCATCGTGCTGATGGATGCAGATGCACATTCTCAGCCCTGACCTCAAATTGCAGCAACAACACTGCAATGTACTTCTGCCATATTTTTCCTGAACAGGTCATTATACGTGACTGTGCATCTTACACAGAAACACGTCTTAACATGTAATAAAAATTCCTTAGCAAAAAAAAATCCGTAACAATATGTATTTCTCACTTCAAAACTAATGCCTTTGAAATGAAGTAAAATTATGGAATAGTAAATTAGAAAAATGGCCAATTGGAGAAAGCGGTGACTCAGGATGGTTATTAACCAGTACTGGTTTTATCTGTTCTTTCCGATTCACAGGCTCTGGGTGTTCTCTGTTCTCTCTGTCTCTTGCTGTTACAGTTAGCAGTGATAGATTCTATTGTAATTAATTTACAAAAATAAATTTCATGGAAAAAAGGGCTGAAGGACTAAGGCCTTTGCAAACAGGTATATGGCAGCTGTCTCCTGTCAGCAAAGGTTATCTGTATCAGCAGGGTGAGATTTATAACCTACTTTGGAGACACAATAAATACTGGGTTTTTATGTAAGGAACTGCATGTAGCTATGACTAGTGGTATGGTGGACAAAAAATATATAAGGATATATAACATATAGATATCTAAAGAACACAGTGTTATTCTCAATCTGCTTTCTGTGTTAAGTAGCTGATGCTAATTAAAAAGGTCAAGCATTTCCTGTAAAACCAGGTGTCTGATTCAGATTTCTGGCAGTGGGAGGAAGGGTCAAACTCTCTCTTACTGTGGACTTCCCTCTTTTTTTAATGTAACGACGCACAGTACTTTACTCTCTCCCTATTAAAACAAAAACGTCGCCTGTAAAAGTATTTGAACTTTTATAGAAAATCCAGTAGATTTGAAGTTTGTTGAGTTTTTCTCTTGGCTGTACCTCTGTCTGTAGTCTCAGCTTACATCTCAACAGAGCCGGGCTGATACTTTTCGTTGGGTGCTGGGTGTACCTGTAAGTGGATTCGGAGACTAATCCAAGCTGCTGGGGATATTTATTGCTTGGCCACTGGGTTGTATTGCTTTTCATCTTGAAATTGCGGATTTCCCTGCTTTCCTGTTTATTTTGTTATTTAAATATTATGATAAATGTACATGCAAATGAAAATATTTTGGTGCGAGCATTCTAGTTTCATAAACATTCGCTGGTTCTTCATAGCTGTTAGTGGTAGGTGTGCGCCAGGTCTAGGAAATACTAATTTTTATTAGTGTGCTAGTGGGCATAAGATTACAGAATTGCTTTAAACATTTTCTTTTGGTAGAGAAAAATACAGAAATGAGACCATCACTCAGCTAAATTCTGAATTGTTTTGAGTTTGGCAGATGAGGGAGAAAGGAACAGACTCTGAGGTCTGGTGTTTGCATCCTCTGGTGGAGAATTAGTCTCTGGCTGTTCTGACGTGGGCTGTGAAGGAAGCATGCTAAATGGTTCAAGTGAAATGCAATTTTTTTTTTTTCCTGTCTTTTTCATACATCCACTACAATACGTACGACTGCAGATAGTTGTAATAAAAGATGCTACTTTAATCCTTTTTCCATCAGAGGAATGGCAAGAATGAAATTCCAGTGTAAATCTTTCTCAAGGACATAAGGGATTAATATGTCTTAAAATAGATACCATCAACTTAGAAATGTATTTTCCGCATTTAAATATGATTAATTTTGCAGTGAAAAGATAGGGACAAAATGGTATTTTCTCCATTCTTCCAGCTTGTTTGTGAATTTTGAGATAACTTGTTTACAAGATAGTTAAATTCTGCAGTCTTAAGAACTGTTGCAGTTTTATGTGCTTCAGTAGTCATGCATGCTTCCATTTTGCAGGGGTATTGTAGGTTCTGATGACTGCATAGCACCACAAACTCCTTTTTGCTAGTAGGACCGTGGGGCAGCCTGGAGGTGGGCAGTGAGCTCAGGGGGGCACACGCTGCCTTCAGGAGGGGTGAAGGTGGACGTGGGGCCACTGCCCGTTTCAGCTACGTCCTCCAGGGGATAGATGTCTTTGCAACTCGCCCCCTTCTTTTTCTGAGTCTCCAGCAGCAAGGCTTTTGCTCTTTTAATTCAGCAGATTGTGTTCTGCCAGGTTGGTTAATAGCTCGGATATTTGCTCCTGGGGGTCCGGAGCAAACCCCGGCAGAAGGACGGAACTTGCCAGCTCTGGAGGTGTAGGGGAGCGTACGCAGCGCTCCCTCCCGCCGACGGGCAGCGGCGCCGGCATTGCCAGGGGAGTGAGCGCGGCAGATTGTTTCCCCCGTACGCCTGATTATTTATTTATGCATTCCCATTCATAATAGCATAATAACAGATTTGAAACAATAAGATAATTATTTTGCTTCTTGGGTGGTTAAAATTAACCGTGCTCGTTGCATATTTATTCAGTAAAAAGATACAAGATGTTTAGTAATCGCCCAGAAATTCATTATCTGCATAATGTTCTGTTTCTAAATGTGTATTGCATGACCATTAATCTGTGCCAACAGCAAGCATGCAGCAATATCTGATGTAATTAGTTTTTCCCTTACATGCCAAGGAGAACATCTGGGCTAACTGCGTGGTGTTGACAAAAGTTGCCGTTCCAATGGGGGTCCCTGTTTCTGCACACACGCTCATTATACGTACAAACATGCTAATGATTTCAGTTTATCCTCGAGCACACTGATGGTTCTTGCTGATGAGATACTCTTTGGTGATTTGTTACTGAGGTCATACAATGTCTGTGAGCAGCATTAGGACATGTTAGCAGGAATAATACGGTCTCCTTTTAAACAGAAAACAAACAAACCTCTAATGCTGCTGCTTCTGTTTTATTTTTCCAGCCACCGCTGGTCCAAGCGATTTTCAGTGGCGATCCAGAAGAGATACGGATGTTGATCTACAAAACTGAGGATGTCAACGCTTTGGTATGTGGCTTGGCATGTTACGTGCCTGTGATACTTAACCATCATGCTTATGGACTGTTGCAATGACAGTGTTAATCATGTCCTTAGTAATTAACACGTAACAGAATGGAAATTATTTGGAAGTTAGAGACTTGGGGCTTCGTTTGAATCCTAATTAGTAGCCTGAAATATAATTATCTCCAGCAGGTGACTTTAAATTTTCTAAGCGTATGGTAATTATTCCAAATGTGCAGGTCAGTCAGGGACATTGTTTTCTCTCTTAGTGAGAAAATGAATGAAAACAGCTGAAAGCTGCATATTTTTACTCTCTGTAGAGTTTCCTTTTGTGAAGAGTCTGCAGATCAGGAGCTGTTATTTAGTGTTTGACTGTACTTGAAATAAAGTTTCACTATAGGTCTCGGCAGTGAGGGTAAGGAAGCAGTATCTTGGCCGTGATTTGCCCACAAAGGAATTACTGTTCTGCAGATTGGCTTATTCTAGCCAGGATAATGGTAAGCAGCTGTAAACAAGTAGCAGTTAAGTGTTTTGGCAGTGAAAAAAAATCTCCATTTAAACTTGGTCTTTTAGCAGAAGTCAAGGTTTGTTTTTTTTTCCCTCTTTGATTTTAACTTAAGTCCATGCTGTTAGAAATGAACCCTGCCAGTCCTGGCTACAAGCTGTGGCCTCTGAAAGTGGTGAGAATATAAAGCAGAAGCAGAATGGTGATTTCCAGGTGTTTCCTGGGCTTTTGAATCAGCCTTCCTTTTCTTCATGTCTTTCTCTGACATAAAGCCATCAGTTTATTCATAGCTAACTCCAGCAGTGTGTCTGGTGTAGTCTTGGCACTGCAGCTTCTGCAGGGAGTGGAGTCCAACCCCCTGGTTCAGAGCTGCAGAAAGGAACTGGAGAAGCAACCCTAGAGATCTGGTTAACCAGGGCTCCACTTCGTTTGCTGTCAAGTGGAAGGAAAGACTTGCTGCTGTTTTAAACAGGGAATCTGATCAAAGAAGACCTTGATGTTAGGTTTTCCCTGTGATTATCAGTACCTGGTGTTTTCTTGAAATCAGTTCCTAAAAGTGCTTCCTTAAATGTCCTCTCCCTTAAGTTTCCTCCTTCCTTGTTTTCCCTGATGGTCTTAAAAAAACAAAGAAGAAAATCAAACCCAAACAAACAAAGCACTTCATGTTTTCTCAAAATAGCATTTCCTGTAGACAGTTATTGTAGACTTCTCAAATGTTTTTATGTCCTTTGGCTACAGGTGTGGTAATCATTGATGGTTGCTAGAGAGATGCTCTCAACTGTCAGGTGTGATATTAAATGAAATAAAGTGTATTTTATAGATGAGTACCATACTACTTAATAGGAAAAGTCACTGAACTTGAATGGTCTTGTCCAGAATCCTGTTTAAGATACTGAGTGTCCACCCAAGAATGCTTTGCCTGAACAGCTATTTTTTCAGGAGCAAAAATAAAGCTGTTCTTTAAAGCAATTAGAAAAATACCGGTCAACGTGAATTCTGAAGATTGTGTTCTGGATAGTGATTGCAGACAAGTGTCAGATGCTTAAAATGTCACTAAAGAAAGATCAAAAGATAGCATTTTCCCCTCCTTGTGCTGTGAGCTGGCAATTTGCGCTGCGTGCTTACGTTTCTATTATAAGGGTGTTTTTAATTACTTCCATGTTAGTGTTTCTCTTGGTTGCTCACGTGCGAGGAAACTCTGACACTGCTTGGCAGCGATTTGTCCTTTGTTGATCGTTTTGGTGAGCTGTGTTAATATTGGAATAGTTCAAATATAGGTAGGTCAGGGAAATAAAATAAAACTCTGGGTTTTTTTTCAGCAAGCCTTGGGGATTTCTAAAGCTTTCAAAATTGTGTTTTGGAATCTGCAGCAAGAGAGATATTTGGAAGGAAGAAGAAAAATGCACATGGAGAAACTATGCAAAATTAGGGGTATATATGCATACTTCCTAAGAGAGTGATAATCCCAGAGGAAAGAGTTTAGAGGAAATCAGAAGTTTAGAAGGCTACTTTTTTTTTTGTCTGGTAAAATAATGAGTATCTTTTTAAGATAAGAAGTGTATGTTGATGGAAATGGCTACGTCCTGGATGCTGCTACAGTTGTGACTTCTATTTTGCACTAAAGCGAAAGCTGTAAGTGTTTTGCTTAAAAGTGTGGTTTTATTTCATTCTAACACTTCAACCTCTCCAGTTCCTAACTATGCTTCTGGGGGACACGATGCCACTTTTGCACCCTGCGGGCACGGCCGGTGTTGTACTTGGCTGGCAGCGAGCGATCCCCTGCCGCCGAGTGCTGAATATGCGCTGTTTCCATGGGAAGTGTGGTCTGCCCGTGGGCAATGTTCAGCAGCCTCTTTTCCCAGGGCATTTGGGGTATTGGGGAGGACCATCCAGACCACCAGATTAGTTTCAGGTAGACATCCTCTGCACTTGCCGTTTGGTACCTGTAGAAATACTAGGGTGATCCTCCTATGTGCATGTAGGTGGGGACTTTTTGGGGTGCTGTTTTTACTTCGGGAAGAGTGTGAGGGAATGACCCCCAGTATCTAGGGATTGTACTGGATCTAGGGGTGACTTCTGGTTGGCTGGGATTGGTAATACGTGCAGCTGTGCAGCACCCTGCGCCTGCAGAGTCCAGTTCTTATGTGCGATGTCATGATTCTTCTGCTAAACCAAAACGCTTCCTGTAAAATTTCCATTTTAATCTCACTCTTAGAGTTTAGTTTCACTTTAAAATATTCAAACAAAAAAGGCAAAACCTCTTCCAGTATTTCTCCCCATAGTTGACGAGATGTTTGCAAGCCAAACCAGACATTTCTTTCCCTCCGTTTTTAATTTTTATCCCCTAATCCTGCGTTTTCTCTTGGATAGAACCCTGAAAACCAAAATCTGTGCAAAACTTTAATGTCTCCAGAATATCGTCTATTGAATTCATATTTTTGGGAAAGTAAAGGCAACATCTGCTTTCCCAAACCTTAGTTGGTTGTGTTTCTGCTGTTGGGGCATGGTTGCTGCTATGGTCTTCTGGGCTCGATCCATATAGCCTCTTTGCTCGATGCTCTGCCAGCTGGAAACGCTGCTGCTTCTCAGGGCTTGTTGGTGTCCAGAGACGCTTGTGCTATTGCTCCCCCACCCACTTCTGCCAAAATGAGATAGGTTAGGGGGAGGTAGTGGTTTAGCTCAGTTTGGCTTGTTTTCATGAAAGCAGAGCTGCAGAGCCAGCAGATCAAGGTGGGCTGCAGTGACTCCTGATGGGCTAGGCTGGCCGTGGGCTCCAGCCGTGTTGAGGTGTAGTGACTGTGGGCATCACCTGCCTGTTTCCTGCTGCAGAGCAAGCCTGCAGAGGAAGGGACGGTGGCACTAGCAGAGATTGCAAGGCTTTACATGCAGGGACATGTGTTTAGAGGGTGGATTATTACAGGATAAGGAGGGCAGAAGGAAGTCCTTATGGAGAGACATAGATGTATGCTGTTTATTACCTTTTCTCATTATCTGACTTGGTAAGGGATAGAGTTGCGGGACTGCCTTTGTTAGGAGGATTCAGGCTTTATCCAGGTCTTCACACACACACACACAAGTTATATATATTTCTGTAATATTGCTAAGCATGCTTTTTGAAGTGGTATGAGTGCTTGTGGATACAAGTGCACACATGTTCAGGATTGTGAGTCTGAAAGGCTTTGCATGCTTGGGATAGCTGATGTGAAAAACAGCTTGTCCTTCAGTTTGGGGTGATGTGTTTGACTTGGGACTAAGAGAGACCATAATGTGGTATTTCAGTGATCTTGGGAACCGGACCCTCATCTCTGCTCTCATCCAAGGAATGATTGTTTTCTTTTTGGCACTGTGAAGTCTTGCAGGAGGATAAAGCTATCCTGAAAGTAAATGCTCCTCTTCCAGATGTAGTTCAGCTGTGCCAGAAAGTCTTCTGGAGGATTTAGTCAAGAAATTTGGAAGGCTTCTGTTTTGACGCAGTATGACAGTTTGGTGCTAGGTAATAGCTATGTTTTCAGTGGGTATTTAGCCTCCTGTAGTGCTGTTTGATCTGCTGTTAAATTAAGTGGGAAGTGATAGAGAGTTTTCTTTTTTCTACAGAAGGAAATTATGCACAATTCTCAGTTATGTGAGGAAATTGAACATGAATTTGCATTGATTTTTGCAATGCAAATTAACCAACATGACTTTTATTTAGAATAAATATTTTTTCTTTTAGAAAACATAATTTTTTGTATTTTATAAAGATGATGTTTGAACTGTGAAGAAGATTCTGCTGGAGTTTACTGAGAGTCTGAAATAGCCTGAGCTGCTTCGTACAGCATGCTAGTATACTAGTGGGTACTAAGTTATATATATATCTGTGCCGGTGACTCACACTGTCAGCAAAGTTGGAGACAGTTAAGGATGTATAGGCCATTAAGAGCTCATGGCAGGGTTTGTCTGTAGCTGCTTTTTCTTCAAAGGCAGCAACATCAACCTGAAATACCTGAATTTTCTAAATCTGCTTTCCCTTTCAACTCCCAAGTGATGCATGCTCCCGTGCCATCAACGCCCCATCCCCAAAGTCAATATTGCATTTATAAAAACGGAGGAGTTATTTAAGTTTATCTTTTAAGCCTTACATTGGAAACTTGCTGCTATAAACATTAAAATATTTCCATTAATTAGGGTAACAGTTTATACAGTCTCAATCTAGTATTAGTAATTAATTTAAAAAGTTATCTTTTTCTAGCATGAAAATTACTGTTAGCCTTATGGAAGGAAAATGTTACATGAGCAAGAGAGGGAAAATAATTTTTCTTGTCTCTAGAAGATCAAAGTGTTTGCCTCTTCCACCTCATGGGCACTTGGCAATTAAAGACTCGGTCCAGAAGAATCTTTGTTTCTGAGGGTAAACTGAAGACTGTTGGGATGAGAGGTGCTAGAACCAGCATGTCCATTTTCAGACAGGAATTTCTGTACTTGATAATAGCAGAAGAAAGAGCACCAGGCATAAGTTACACAGCTTGACTTTCACCTCCCAGCTGGTGCTCACAGTTAAGCATTTCAATTTGCTCTGTGAATTACAGGCTTTAATAAAAGAATCTGTGAGAGGAAGGAAATCCTGAAGTGGCAGAGATTTGCTCTGTACAGCATCAGCCTTTGGCTCTGAACAGTTGTAAATAGCCCAAGAAGTAGCTGCTCATTTGCTTTCAGCCTCTTCAGTAGTTCCTAACCAGTTCCCAGTATTTAATTTTCCTGAAGTCAAGTTGTATCTGAATGTTTGTTTTTTTTTAATGGTGACAGCTATTCTGTGCTATTTAAATAAGGGGTACTCAGATGTAACAACAGTAACTGGAGTAAATGAGCAGGTTTGTTTCTGTTATTGTTTTGGTTAGTCTTGAATCAATGGAAGTTGTAGCCATTCATGTGCCTCTTATATAGTTTAGTTTATTCTGCCACCCAGGCAGATCGCTGGCTACTCCAAGGTGGTGGGAATCCAAGCAATTCTTACCAATGAAATTTCATTAACTCAGTTTCTGTGGTGCATTAACTCCTTCTGTGCTGAACTATTCCTGTCGGCTGCTCAGGTAGTTTGGTGACAAAAGAGGATACAAATATTTGTTTTCTGTAAGAGTTGCACTCTATGTTTTGGTAGTAAATAACTCTGTCCCAAACCTTTTCTGATCTGAACAATTGCAGTTGATATACAAGTTCAAATGCATTATCTCCTTTGAGATGTAGGCTGTATTGAGGACAAACTGTTGGCCTTTTTTTAATGTGCCTGATTATTTTACATATGTTGATAAGATTCATCCAAGCCACTGTTTGGCTAATCTTTATGTACTCTAGGGCTCTGATCCAATAAAGCACTTAAGGACTAGCCTAACTTTAAGCCTGTGAAGGGCCTTATCAGTGTCATTGTGATCACTTGAACAGTTTAAGCACGTGTTGAGTGTTTTTCTTGCTGAGGCCTTCTGTCCTTGATTGCCTGTTTGCTAAATTCTTAATTTCCTTTATTTTTACTTTTTAAAAAAAATGCCTACAGATAATGTTAACATGCAGCAGCATCTTTTCTGTGAACTAATGTAAGTCACTAATACAGTTTTGGGGAGAGAGTGCTCATTTCATCTCAGCATGATTTTCTAGCCATTGTTTAGCTTATCTACTGTCTCTTACTGACCTTTTGTTCCTCTGAGAACTGCACTTGAAGCAGGTCTGATTATTTGTCCCAATGCTATTTGTAATCCTGTTTCCATTCTTTCCCCCATCGCCTTTCCTTGCCTCGATAAGGTACGTTCAGGTTTGGGGTACTGCCAGACCTTTCCCTGAAATGACGAATTTTCTTTTTATTCCTCTTTCTCTGTTGGTAGCCTTCAGTTTTTAGATCATTATTAACTTACTCATTCGTACTGCTCCTACTACCGTCATGCCACGAGGACTTCAGTGGCTGAATAGACGTTAGTGCCTGGGCCAGAGACAAAGCCAGTGAGCTGTTGGTGTGCTGTGGAAGCGGTCCAGGGCTTTGAGGAGGAGGCAGGGAGTGCGGGGTGATGCCCCGGTGCCCCTCTTTCGGTGTCAGCCCTGTGCAGAGCATAAAGAGGAACTTGAGGATGTTCCTCTGTTGAGTCCTCGCTCAGCTGCAGGCGTCGTGTCTGGATTTCTCCCCCCCAGACTCCTGAAAACGTTGCCCGGATGGCTCTTTCGTGTGGTTTCCATTTTCTGCATCACGCATCGGGTTTTGTCGCCGGCTAGTTCATGTGAGGGTGAACTCTGGTTGTGATAAATGGAGAAATTTCAGAGTTTTTTTCCTCTTGGAGAAATTAAGCTTGAATTCGGTTGTGTGACCAAACCCATCGTTCTCTGAAGACTTGATTCTCCCTTAATTTGATAAGACTTTACATTGATTTCAAAAAGTGAAAGCTGAGAATACTTACAGGGAGTTATTCCTGTTACAGAAGGATAAAAATTCTACTTTTTTGTCTCATGTCCTTCCCTCCCTCAATTACCAAATTTACAAATTTACAAAATATTGCTTATAATCCATAAAGCACTGGAACGGTCTCGTTTCTTTGATAGAGAAAATTGGGTGGCCTTGCGTTGTTAGCATTCTGCTTCAAACTACTCTGTTCTGTTCCCAAACTTGGCTGCCTTACAAGAAGCTGCTGCAAAATTTACCACTGACAGGTACGATAGCTATTACAAATACTACATTGTGCTAGAAATCTGTGCCTTAAAAAGAACAAGCTAAAAAAATAAATAAAACTGATTCTATTTTTCTACAAATATTTGATCAGTCTTAGCATATTTTTTGCCACGGATAGCCTTAGGATAGGTAACATGAAACAGTACTTAAAAAAGGTCTCGTATGCTCTCAAGTAGCCTGTAAAAGCTAGTCCATGGTGGATTATGTTTTAGGAACTGAGCATATGAGAGAATCCAGCTTGTGATTTCGGTTCCTGAGCAGAAACTGCTGGACAGACGCTGCTTAATATTGTTTTAATTTGCCTACCAGTGTTTTCTGTGCATGCTCGATATGTAAGATCAAAACACACTGCAGCAGAATTCGGGGACTACATACATCATGTATGTTGGAAAAAACATACAAATGTGAAAATTAAACATAGCTTTTTCTGGTGACCAGTGGCTCTGTGCCTCTCAGTGCTGGAAAACAATCTTCAGCATTAGGTTCTGCCACCCTGATTTGTCCACATTTATAGCATACTTTGAAGATAGTCCAAAATAGCTTGCGGTTGATGACCTCTTGGGCATGTTAAAAATGATATTTTACTTGACAAGCTCAGACATTTGTTTCAGAGAGAGAGTGTAAATGCTGGTAGGGTTTCTGTGGTGGTATCATTTGCAGGAGGTGTTGAATCTGTTACCAGCTTACAGTATTTAATGCTGGTAGGTTGTAATTTGATAAGTTTGATTGATAAGTCTCTTAGAATTTCTTTTGTAATAGTGGTTGAGAAACGGAAATGAAATACATTTAGGACTGGAAGCAGGGATTGAATAGCATGATTAACGGTACTGTTGCTCGTATTATATGTTTACCAGTTTCTTTTAAAGGCCTATGTTCTAGAATAATCTGAATAAAGCAATAAAAGTAAGGATTTTTTTGTAAACATTGTATTTACACCCCTTGAAGTTAGAAAGGAAAATCCTGGAAATGTGACTCCCTAAGGCTGAAAATTACAGAAATCAAATAAAAGTAGATATATTTTAGAAGTTGTATATGTCATTATTATCAGTTCTTCTGAGTTTGAAGATACAGGCCTGACTGGTAATCTTTTCTTTATTTGCGTTTAAAGGTCAATCGAGGCGTACAAGCCCATTTTGGGCTGCTGTAGACAACCAGGCTAAATGGTGTACAAGAACCTTTGTAGACCAAGAGGATCGCATCTTGTCCTTGTGTGTAGTTCCAAACCATACTCCAGAGATATCCTCCTGGAGAGTCCAGTGTTATATTGTTGATACATACTGAAGCATCTGAATTATGTCGCTGCAATACTTAGAGTGGAAAAATGTTTCCAAAAGAGACCCAAGGATGGCGTCTTTCCCCATTTTAGATTTGATTTGATCTACCTGTAAACAGGATACCAGAGTAAAGACAGTGTCTCTGCAAGGTCTGGTGGAACCAAGTGATAAAAAAGTTGAGGATTAATGGGAGGGTATTGTTCAGACCTTGAATTTTGTTATTTCACTGGTTGAGGTTACATTTCTAATCATAAAATGTAGGAAAATAAACACCATGTACAAATCCATTGCTCTTTTTAAACACTAACACTTGCGGTTATTGACTATGTTTTTTAACTGGACAATCTCTGGTTTTGTAGGATGCCGAGAAACGAACTCCTCTTCACGTTGCATCGTTCCTGGGGGATGCAGACATCATTGAGCTTCTCATTTTGTCAGGTAAGATAGTGTCCCTCACTGTTTTTAACTGGTAAATTAGTTCATTTTAAAGCTACAAACAATACCCAGTGAAGCATATATGAGTGGGCTTTGGGCAGTGCCTATTTCTGAGTTTCATAGAGCTGGTTGCAGTTGTTGCAAGCTTAGAAAATACATTTAAATTTGGTGATACAATTATAAAACATGCACTGTGACTGAGCGCAATTAATAAACAAAGCGAAAACTTCTAAAACATTCAAACTGACAATATTTGTGGATTCAGAAACTTGCTGAAGTACATATTTGAAATGTGGGTTGATGTCCTGGAGTACAAGCTGAGAATTTCTGTTAAGCAAAAATTATTATAGAATAATAGCAAAAAAAGTTATGAATGACTTTGAATGAATTGTAAGTGGTATTTACATTAGAAATGTAATTCTAACAGTCAGGAATTTGATTTGGAGAATAGAAACTGTGCAGTAGGATGTATCTAAACAAATGTAAACCCTGGAACTTGCAAATCAGATGTGGAACAACTGGTGTTTTTTGGAACTCATGTATACTAACAGATACTTTTGAAATGCATGATCTTCTTGTCGGTAGTCCTTAAAAAAAGATAAATTTGTTAAAAAAGAAAAAAAATGTTTATCTAAACATTATATCTTCTTAGCGTAGCAAGGTATGTATGTGTATATATATTTATGTATCTTTGCACACACAATATGTATTTTATATTTGTACACTATCTTAAGATAGTTTAGTCAAAACCAAAGCATATTAAACACTCTTTGTAAATGCTTACATTCTCCCTTAAAAAAGCATAAATCTCTTTGTATATTAGTTCAATATGCTATGCTTTGTTGGGGCATTGCCAAAAAGCTCGTCCTGTATGTTGTCATCAAATGTCTTAGAATGAGAAATCATGAACAAAAGCAGCAGTTCACATGTGTATACATGGAGCCTGATAGAGATTTGGCAATATGTGCTCAAAATACTTCTATTTATTGTGTGTGGGTGTGACATAAAGACTGAAGTACAGTCTTAACATTGGACTAAGAGCCATTTTAATCCCTCATGTTGACTCTGCTAATATGAATTTCCCTGGATTTTTTTTTCCCAGCTTAAAGTAGGAATATAATGCTAACCTACCCTTTCAGAAGTACTGTGAAGAAAAATAAAAAAATATTTCCAAACTGTTGTAGTGACAACACATGATCAAAATATGTCAGAACAAAGCATAAAGCATAAAACAGATGTCTCTCAAGAAGTACACATAATTCATGGCAAGCTCCTGGATGTGCTTGTAGATTTCAAAGGCAGTGTTTTTCTAAACTGGAGAACTCTAAGGGTAAAGCTTATGGTGGTTTAAGAATGTGGGATTGGAAGGAACCTTATGGTACAAATGCCTAACACTTTACAAGCAACCTTGCTTGTAACCTTGATTGGATTCACAAATTATTAGATTCCTTTTTCAAAACGGTTGCACATTTTTTTAGAAAATTATTACAGAACTATCAGTCCTGTGATTGCGAGGCACCTTCTGATTTCCAGCCTTGCTCTTTTATGGCAGGCTAAAGAATAGGCAGGTTGGAGAGGCAGCCTTCTCTCTGCCTTTCCATGGCTTTGAGACCGCTGTCCTTGGGGGTTAGGAGTATCCCCTTTGTGTGAAAGTTTGGAGGATGTCCCAGGACTATGTCCTCTCTCCTTTATGAGTGACCCAGGACCTGTGTGCTCTCACCTGAGGGGATCCCTAGGCAAGTGACTCGGACTTGCCTCCAAAGACATCCTGCTTAATCTTCTGTTTCTGCCATGTGGGTGTTCCCAGGCTCTTTGGTCCATCTGTTCACATCTAGCACAGTGTTGTGTTGCTCGTGTTGTGGCTCCCAGCTCCATCTATCAGGTGGTGAAGCTCTGTTCTTATATTTTATTTGTGCTGGTCTTTGCTTTGTATTGTGTGTCAGGGGGTGCTGTGTGGGGCAGGGCATTCCTTATATTTTTGTGTGTCCATCGCTGTGTCTCAGAGCAGGAGTTGGAAAGGTGCATATTAATGGTGTCGTTAATGAGTTAAAGAATAGAGTTTCCTTCATCTGTTGACCGTCCCTAATTTCAGAGAGTTAGACTGAGGAATCTAGATTTATTGGAGACCTGTGGATTTGGCAGATGTGCTGGATGGAAAATTGTACTTTGGTTAAGATAAAGAGATGTTAACTTTATTCCTGAAAGCCAGAATTGGATTGTTTATTTCAGATCTCAAAGAACAGAGGCAATTTCAGATTTATTTCCTCTTTTGGCAGAAATATTTGAGAGTGAAAGATGGCAAAGATTACAAAACAGCCATATTAAAGAAGAGTGGATTACAGAAAGTTTCCTTTCTGTTGATTTTATCCGTAACATTATATGTTATGTTGTCTACTTCAGCCTCTCAGAGCAAATGCAACAGCCAAGCCTTTCCTCTGGGCCCACGGGTATGAGCCCTCTCGGGGGCAGAGTGCAGAGGATGGGGCTGAGAAAAGGCTTGTCTTTGGAAAAGGCTTTTCTCTGGAAAAGGTTTTTTTTAATGTGGATATTTTGTGTGGGAGGTGGCTGGGTGCTGTGGCTACCTGAAAGGATTTTAAGGGAAATCTTTAAAGCAGCTTGTCTTTTCAAGGAAGACTGAGCTATGAAGAACACCGTATACACCAATTTGAGTGTGTTACCAGCCTTCTTTGTCCTTATTAATACACAGATTAATTCAAGGAGTCTTGCAGGAAGTGTATTGATGGTCCAGACTGAAAAGAGGGACACTGAATTTCGGGGTGACTTTGAGGAAGTATTGTGAGATGCACTTGAAAACTTAAGCTTCTGATTTTTGGACACAGTTCATTTTAGATGCATTAGCATGTTGTAGATCACTTAGTCTGGAGAGCTGGATTTCTGTGGTCCTCGGTGCTTTCAAAGAGCTGTCCCTTGGGCTGTCACATGATGGAAACTCAAGTTCATGAAGTGTAGAGGACACCTTTGAAAACATGAGAATTGCTCCCCGGGTGTCCCTGCTTGATCTCTTTTAAAATGGCTGATATTTTCTGTCCCTGGAGGAGTGCATCAGTGGTCATGAAGTTTATTAATTTTCATTAACCATTTCCAGCAAGGAACTGCTGGGAACCTAAAAGCTGAATTTTGGTGAAGGAAATGGGCAGTATGGAGGGAAACATTTTGAAGCGTCTCTTCAGAAAATGTGCACCTCAGTAAATGGACAACAGCAGCTCCTGTAACAGGCAACAGCTGAATTGTGTAGCTCTTTAAAAACAGAAATCACAAACACATTCAGCCCTTGCATTGAATTTGATACGTAAGAGCAATTTCACTTTGTCACATAAAGCACAAAGAGGTAAAGGGATGTAGAAAGCAGCTGAGGAAGAAAAGGCTGATAGCATGCTGTGTATTATTTTATTTATACTGGTATTGTTTAGCTTTTATTATTTTCTTTAGCTGTTTTCTTGGCAACTATTTCAGTTTCTCAAAGAGTAAGTGGATCAGTGAAAGGCATGAATAGCTCCTGATGGGGACACTTGCCTAGGTTTTCTAATCATCTTCATATTCACAAATGCCACTGGAGTTGTAGAATACTGAGCAATGATAGGTTTGTCACACTTTGCTATTCCACACATAAGCCTTTCTGATTGGCAGCCATCTGCCTGGAGGAGTTACTGAATGGGTAGAAATAAACCAAAAGAAACCTTAGGTAAGAACACAAGGCAAAAAGCCAAGGCAAATGCAAAATTAATTTCTAAACCCCAAAAGAGGTATTTGGTAGCAATCATTAGGAATTCATCTAGGCAGTTTGCATACCCGTGACTCCTATCAGGCTTAAACAGTATAATATGTAAGGTGCCTTGGAGTCCTGTCTGTCAGCTTGCTGGTGGTGGAGGAGGTTGTTGCCTCACGTGTCTCTGGAGCCTAGGGCAGTGCAGGCAAAGGGCAGGGTGCTAACCTGTATTAACCATAATGGCCTTGGTGAGAAGACAAAAGAAGCTAACAGCGTCCTTGCTTAGACAGATTCATTAGAAAACCCTTTGAAACTAATGTCTTTTCTAAAAGGGTTTTTTCCAGAGGGCAGGTGGTACCACCAGGTACCAGGTTCTGAGGTGAGTTCAGAGGATTGCCACTAATTGTTGCGGTATTTCTGAAAGTGGCTTTCTTGCAGTCAAAAAATTATATCCCAACTTGTGGAAATACGAAAGAACTTGTTTCTTCTCTGATTATCTAGCACAATTCCCAGTAATCACTGTGATTCAGAGACAAGCACCTTAACATTCCTGAGAAATGGCTCTTGGAAAGTACTTGTGATTCAGAGAGTGTGATTTATTCATTATGGGCTTTTGTACGCACTTAAGTTATGGTGCAAAAATGAAGCCTAAGAATTGCTTTATTCATGAAGTTCAGAGGCTCATGCAGGCTATGTGCATGACACTTGTGCTTCTCTAAAATTTTTCTGTGTGTGCTAGTCTTCTCAGACAAACCTGCGACGTACAGCATTTTCAGGTTAAGCCCTTTTTAAAATTGGTTTCTCCAGTCCTTTTCACTAGATTTCCTTTCAGGGGTATCGCATCAATGAATAGCTTTTAGTATTTCTTTCGACCAAATCTGTTTTATCACACAAATGTACAGGATCCTTTATTTTTTTTCTGTCTGCAGTCAGCCAGCACCGCTGTAGTTGTTAAATATCCTTCTTTATCCTTTGTTCTGGCAAGCCACCCCAAAACCATCCTCTTGCCCAGCTGTCTTTGTTGGAGTGCACATTAGCACTGAGCCACACGGAAGGCAAACGGATAGTCTCCTTCATCCCTCTTCTTCTGATGTTTGCTGAATAACACCCACAGAAGCTCAGGTAGTAAGTGCCCAGTTTCCTCCTCAACCTGAGCATTTCCTGGTCCTGTTTTCTTGATCACAGCAAGATTTGCAGAGCAGGGAAGCAGTTATATCGTTCAGTGGTCTGCCTGGTGGAGCTGGGAACAAGAGGTGGTTGTTCAGGCTCATTCCCTTCATTATGTCTGCAGCCAGCAGCAGTGTTCTAAGCAAAGGGTTGCCTTTTTTTCCCCCAGCTGTATCAGTTGATCTAAAAAAAATTCATATGCATAGACATACATACATAGATATGTAATCCCCTACAACAAATCTTGCTTCTTTTGTGTCCTGTAAACAAAGATATTCCTGATAATATTCCGACCTGTCTGGTTCCTTTCTTTCCGAGTCACACTTCAGCTCCTATCTAACCGGCATCTGGAAGTGTATTTCCAAGGTGAAGAGTGTGCCCGGAGAGTCGTGGGGAGCGCTGAGAGTTCCACGTTGGGCTTAGCTCTTTTTACAAGGAAACAGCTGGGCAAGGCTTTCGCTGTCGCACCCGAGGCGTGGACGTAACCTCTGCTGTTTACTTGCAGGCGCTCGTGTTAATGCCAAGGACAATATGTGGCTGACTCCTCTCCATCGAGCAGTTGCTTCAAGAAGTGAAGTGAGTAAGATTCGATTATCCTGCTTTTGCACGTAAACTACACGCTGGGGGGAAAAGCAAACCGTTGAGAGCTGTGGTACGTAGCACGGTGACGCAAACAGGGAAAGCATTTTCTGTGTGCAGGGCCTTCAGCATCACAGCTGGAGGCCAGCTTTTACACGTTAGATATAGCTGCTTTTGAGCCTTAATGTGGTTGATTTTTGCCTTGTGGAATGCTTTATGTTGCCATAGCAAGTCACATTGAGCAACCATCAGCTGAAGTGGGTGACCAGGACTGAAGTGGGATAGAGTCCACTGTGGTCTACAGTAGGCACATCATCTTCAAGTGGTGAAGTAAGGAGGAATAAATCCATATGGATGTGTGCACGCTGCGCGTGTGCCAGAAGGGAGTGGACGTGTATGTGATCCAACACGTATTACCACGTAGTTTGTTTTGGTTAATTGCATTTCAAGACATCCATTAGGTTTCCTGTTAATGCATTTGATTCATGCAGAAAGGAGGGTTAGCCCATATTTCTTCTGCTTGACAACTAAAAATCTTCTGGCATGATGTTGTACTTCTTCCATTGCTATCAGAAAAAGGAGCAGCAATAACTATCAGGAATGCAGCTCAGGCGTGACTGTGCTTTCAACTGCACCATTATTCTTGGCTTTCCATTTTGGACCTCCCTGTATACTTTTATCCTCCTAATACTTAGTTAACAGGGAGCCCAACTGCAGACCGAATTGGCTGCTGGGGACGAGGGGAGGGGTTGTAAAAGAGACAGAGGGTGGCTGTCTTCCAGAGATTGATGGACTCGAATCACCTCCGTAACAGTCCCAGCGCTTGCCAAGCCTGGAGGCAGGAATCCTGGGCTCGCTTCTGAACTCGAGCATTGTTTGGCTGCTGGCTGAGCTTCCCAGCTGCTGGCATCCGCCGAAACCCTCTGAAAGGAATATCTGATAGAGTATGAATGCTGTAATGAGGCAAAATACAAAAAGCCGTGTTGGAAAACAAAGGTCAGACTTAAACCTTAAAAACTGGGCACAATCTTTCTGATGCGGGAATCGCAGTGTGCTTGGTTTCTTTTTCTGGATGTGTCAGAGTACATGATGTTTATTGTCAGTGGCAGTCCGAACAGAAAATGCATGTCTTTCTGTGGCTTTGTGTCTCATCTTTAACTCTTTGTCAGCTGAAGGCCAATTTCACAATGAGAAACTGTCTTCCATTGTGCCGGCGGTTCTGGTACCTCGAAGTGAGTATCCAGGTGCAATAGTGAGGCACCAGCCTCTGATGCCTCTTCAGGGCTGCTGTGTGTTTTATAAAAACACATAGCTTTCTCCTCCTCGTCTTTTTTCTTTGTTATTTATATGATAATTGCTACTTTTGGTAATAATTTTGAAACAAGATTCAGTGTTTTGAGGCTCTTTCAGTGCTGCTTTTACTTTATTACACAAGGTAACAAATGTGCAGCTTCAATATAACGGGATGAAACTGACAATGATAGTAGTAGATAGCAGTAGGTGAATTCATAGTTCACATTAGTTGTAGGAGATGAATTCATGGTCCAGAAGTTGACCAGCAGCACTGGGTGTGGCTTTTGAAGTTCCTTGAGCACAGTTGCTTTTAGAATGATCACTTACATGTTTAAAGTTTTATTATTAACTTTTTACTATGAAGCTTCCACAGGATTCAGAAGCTCTCTTCTTGCACCCTTTTATATATTGATTAAAAGCACAGACACATTTTTACTTCAGTCTTAATGATTTTTCAAGTGAGCTTTAGGGATTTAAATGTTTATTTACAAATCAACAACTCTCAGGTGTGTCTGTGCAGGTTTGTTAATGGATGTATCAGCTTTCAGCCTTACACGGTTTGAAAAAGAGATGTCACTTTGATAAGTTGGGATAGCTAGAGACACAAAATACAGAGGCTTATACCATAGCTGTGGACTGCATGCCTGTGCAGAAATTCTGTTAATAAAAAGGTATACCTCATGCTCTCACAAGCAATAAAATTAAAACTTCATGATAAGGATTTTAACATTTTGATCCCAAATCTAATAGACCAGTAGAATTGCAGAAGTAAACAAAACTGTATAAATGTTTTTTTTAAAAGGCTAAATAATTTTAGCTTAGACTTTTCAGTCCCTACTATTTACTTCTAAAAAAATCATCTTTAACTTTTTACTTCCTTCATTAAGAGTCAAAGTGCATGAATTTTCCTGCTGACTTCATGTCCCAGCTGGGTAGGTCTCCAAGGAATAACATTTAAATGACTTTTTAAATAGTAGGCCTGTGATTTAAAAAAGAAAATCCTGTTGAGACATCAGCAGTGATATATCACTACTGGTGCTGTAAGAGGTGCAACGTCACTAACTGAACAAATCTATTAGAGGGCAGTTTGTGAGAAGGCTGTGGAAAATGAAATTGCTGAGATCGGTTGAGGACAAAGAACTGAATCTCCCAGTAATGGATGTTTTGTTGATACAGACATGCAGGCACTCTCCTGGACCATTCTAGATACAAAAGTGCTATTTAAATACGCTGTATATGTTTGCTATTCATTAATAAAATTTTGGCTGGGCTTACCAGAAAACTTTTCAGATTTTGTGGAAAAGAATAAGGTACTATGTAGGACTAGGGCTTTTCCACTTACAGCTGTGAGTTGGAATTAGCAGACAAGGCTACTGTGTCCCAGTGGTTCCTTTGTATTTTGTTTATTTGTGGGGGGAAAAAAGGCAGAAGAAACAAAATGTAATTTTGAGAGAGACTTTATTTTTTTCATTTGACTTGGTTAATGGCAGATGCATGAATAGAGAACGGGTTGTGAATTCTCCAGTGAGACAGTCTCTGACGAGAGAACAGTACATTTTCTCGCTGGGAAGTATTCACTTTTAACCAACAAAATTAACCTTAAAAGATGTTGTTTGGTCTCAGACTGACAGAATGGATGTTGCAGTGAAGACTCTTGGCCTGTGCTCAGCCCTCGGGGAGGGAAGGAATGCTAATGCTAACTTGGGAACACCAGCATCAGCCCTTGACTGTGATTCTCATGTTTTTGCAAAGCTAAAATTCTGGTTTTGCATATTCTGTTTTATTTTCTCCTTTTTCCTGTTTATAAATAAAGCTCGTCACAATTTGCTGTGATTTCACTGTCCAAAATGATGTGCTTTTCATTTTGTAAATAGTTTGTATAACAGTGAGCTCAAATATGTAAATTCATGTCTTCAATGAGAGCAGTTATGATGACTGTGGTTCTGAAGGTAAATCGACTGAACAGGTTGGGCGCAGGCAGCTAAAAATGTATGTCCTAAAAATCAAATTGGGAAATTTTGATTGTTCGTGAGGACACTGCTCCAAATGACAGAAAAGGTGGCATTTGAATCAATAATACTGTTTCCCTAACCTGGGAGGCTGTTTAGATAAACGTTGTTCTCTTTCCCTCCTCCTGGCCACGTCTGGTACGCGTAAGTACCATGCATAGGCAGCATCACCAAGCTGACAACAACACGGGCCTTGCATTTATTCAGACTGCTTCTTTATGGGTATAACCCTGTGGCTGTTGCAGGAAGCAGTGCAAGTATTGATTAAGCACTCGGCCGATGTCAACGCTCGGGACAAGAACTGGCAGACACCGCTGCACGTGGCCGCTGCAAACAAGGCGGTGAAGTGTGCGGAAGTCATCATCCCCATGCTGAGCAGCGTCAACGTCTCTGACCGAGGGGGGCGGACGGCATTGCACCACGCAGCTCTGAATGGCCACATTGAGGTGAGACGTTTATGAGTGTAATTGGTGGTCAAGGGAGGGTCAAGGGAGGTAATTCTGCCCCTCTACTCTGCTCTGGTGGGACCCCAACCTGGAGTACCGCGTCCAGCTCAGGGGCCCCCAGCATAAGAGGGACATGGACCTGTTGGAGCAAGTCCAGAGGAGGGCCACGAAGATGAAGCACCTCTCCTATGAGGGCAGGCTGAGAGAGTTGGGGTTGTTCAACATAGAGGAGGCTCTGGGGAGACCTTACAGTAGCCTTCCAGTACTTAAAGGGGGGCTACAGGAAAGATGGGGAGGCACTTGAGTGTAGGGATAGGATGAGGGGTAACTGTTTTAAACTGAAAGAGAGTAGATTTAGATTAGGTACTAGGAAGAAATTATTTTCTGTGAGAGTGGTGAGGCACTGGAACAGGTTGCCCAGAGAAGTTGTGGATGCCCCATCCCTGGAAGTGTTCAAGGCCAGGCTGGATGGGGCTTTGAGCAACCTGGTCTAGTGGGAGGTGTCCCTGCCCATGGCAGGGGGGTTGGAACTGGATGATCTGTAAGGTCCCAACTCTGACCATTCTATGATTTATTTTGCTGGTTCAAACAGTTGGCCTGTTGTGGCTGAGCCCCATCTCCCTCACCCCCACAATTCCTATCATTCAGCTGCTTTCCAGAGTGTGCGCCAGGTTTCCTACCTGCAGAAACGAGAGAGCGGCTGGAAAGTACTTGTACGGAGCCGGCATGCAAGTGAGGTGTGCATGCAGACTTGGAGAGCTGGCTCTGCCACTGGCTCCAGCAACTCAAGTGTGTGCTTGGCTCTTTGGAGCTTGACTGCCTGTGAAAATAAGAGTGGCAGGATGGAAAGAAGGGAAAACTGGTGGATTCATTTAATATTGAAGTGTTCAGCCATGTGAGATCCAGTCAGTCTGCTTTTCTAATTAGTCTTCTAGAAAATGTCCATCTGGTTTTTCTACTTATCTTTCACAAGCAAACCCTTCTAATTACTGCTTCTGTACGAAAAAACTCACTTGTAAATAAAGCCCCTACTTGAAGGGCTTTGCTGGTCTCTTTAGATTTGGGTGAAAGGATCCTCATTTGCCCATTCCTCACCTGAAGATCTGGATATGGAAAAAAACCTCTTTGACTGAAACAGTAGGATTCTGTCATCAGTTGTAGTGTGATTAAAGAAAGGAAGAGAAATGGTAGCTCCTGTAAAAAGATGATGGTGGTTGGCCTTTAAAATACTGCACTGTAGGAGAAAGATTGTAACGCTTGAATCTAGCTGTCATAACCTAAAGCTCCTAGATAGTGTATCAGAAATGTTAACTAAATATTTGCTGTTATTAGCTGATTTCTTTACTGTGGCAAAGCGGTGTGCGAGAAGACAATTGTGCAGCTCTGTAATTTATGATTTTAGAATGTTTTCCTGGAAAAGACAGTTTTTGAATGTGTTTTCCATTCAGTTTCCTTTTTTTTTTTTCCCTGAGTTTTCTTACGTTTAATCTTGGATGATTGGCAATGGGGAAAGCAGCTTTTTACCTCTCAGTCATGCTGTCTAAAAGGCCAGTGTGGCGTGTGAAGCTGCCTGGTGCCCATCCACACTGCCATGGGCACATGAGAACATAATGAAAATCACTGCGGCGTGGCAAGAAATAGACAGTCCTTGATGAAAGATCAAGTAGATATTAGGGTTTGTTACTTCACCTGGAGGAATCTTGTCCCAGTTCACAAGAAAACCCCTTAAATTGGTCTTAACTAAGAGCAATATTTCTCTTCCAGGCGTATTTCTCTTCCAGGTTGTTTGCCAAGCTCAGTTTGAAGCATGCTGGAGTAGCAGTGCCCTTCATGCTCTCAGCCCCATCTGTGGACACATAGCTTGTCCTGGTTACTTGTGGCCATCGTCGGTCCCTGTCATTAATGCTCACAGCTTTGAACAGTATTTATGTAATTCACAAATTTGCTCAAAATTCACAAATTTTGCTCAAACAGCAGGATTTCAAGATCCTAAATTATTACTAGAATGATGAATATGGAATATGAATATGAAATGATGAATAAACTATTGAGAGTGTGATCTGCAGGGTTGGCTTACTTGCTGTTGTTACTTCTAGATGGTGAACTTGCTCTTAGCCAAGGGGGCAAACATCAATGCTTTTGACAAAAAGGACAGAAGAGCTCTTCACTGGGCAGCGTACATGGGTAAGACTTGGGCTGTTGCTCCTTCTTTTTAATTTCCTGTTGACAAACCAATAACATGTTTTAAAATGGGCAAGAGCAGACCAGGCCATGGAAAGCGAGTGTTGTAGTTACCCTGAAGAGGGAAGGGTTCAGCCGATCTAAATACACAGTGTCTATTTACAATTTTGAAGCTGGTGAGAACTTGGCTGTGATTTTCTTAACACAATCACTGTGTGCTCTTTGTATTGCTTTTTTTTCTTTTTTTTTTTCTTTTTATCTTTTCATCATGATTCTAAATCCAGCCTGAAGTATATTTGAGCTTGAAAAAAATACGGGTTATATTTGTTTCTTTCTTTTTTGCTAAAAACTACTTTATATAAAATGCAGATAAATTCAATCAAAAATTTTGCTGCTTATCTATGTTTATAAGTAGCTAAGTTTTGATATTGTTAGAAAATGCTTCATAGCCTTTCCTCCTCTTAGGAGCAAATAGTCTTCTTTAATTCCAGAGTAGAAGAGCAGCTGATATATTCAGGACATCATTGGTGTTACCAAATAGTACTTGAATAAATCAATTGTTCCTTTTGAGTTAAAGGAAAATTTCTCATCGTGAATCATTATGATTTAAAAATGCTAAAACAAGATTGCCTGTGATAGTGGTCACTCCTGTTCAAGAGCTTTCATGCTGGACAAGCAGTGTATTCAGGATCACAGTTCATGGGATGTTGTATGCCCTCTGCCAGGAGCTCTTTCATCTCACCTGTCAAATTCTTAATTTTAATCCTGGCACTTTTGGAAATGAGATAATAGGAGATTTCAAACTGTGAGAAAAGCATATTGTGGGTTTTTTTTGATAGGCACAGACAGATGGAAAGACTCCTGCCAATTAATGTGATTTGGCTTTTGAGCTAGTGAGCCTTGAACTCCACTATGTAGAAGTGAAAGGCTTTTACATTGTGCTGTGCAGTTCCACATCTCTTTTGCTCTTCATTCTTTTAACAAATTTATGATGTGCTTTTCAAAATATTTAGATAACATTTAAGGCCTAAATTAGCAATGGGATTGAGGAGTCTGTAGTGTAATTCAGACAGAATTTAGATAGTGAGATCTGAGTATCTTATCCTGTAAACCCTCACGTAGTTTCTTGAATGCTTAAATATCTTTGGGCACTTTGGACATTGTTCACAAAGTGTCCTAGGTCTGCACATGACCAGAGCTGCCTCTGTCATGAAGCTGCTGTACAATTCCAAGGATGCACAGCATTATGTGGTGTGTGACAGAACAAATTATTCTAAGACAGACAGCTCTGCTTCAACATGGAGCAATAAGGCCTATTTCTCAGTGAGCCTTGATTTAATTTTGGTGGTTAGGGCACTATCTGGGAGGGCAGGCCAGATGGTTTGAAACCTTCAGGGAGAGGAGGAGACTGAAGATAGAGGTGGGCTATAAGTTGCATTTTGAGATGTTATGCTCTTCCCCTGTATTCTGTGAGGAGATCCTAATTGAGGGGAGGCATTTCACTCCTGAAGACAGACGTCCCATCGGTCTGGCAGTTAGCTCTCAATCTGTATGACTGTTGAGGCTATTGCAATTATTTTAGTTTGCAGACTAAGTATGTGTGTATAGACCACGAGTTCAGATTCAAACCTTTTAAGACTTATATTCAGAATTTTTTGCA
>JAHREE010000161.1:2245863-2305621 GCA_033628505.1 Tringa tobata
GGCTGGAAAGTACTTGTACGGAGCCGGCATGCAAGTGAGGTGTGCATGCAGACTTGGAGAGCTGGCTCTGCCACTGGCTCCAGCAACTCAAGTGTGTGCTTGGCTCTTTGGAGCTTGACTGCCTGTGAAAATAAGAGTGGCAGGATGGAAAGAAGGGAAAACTGGTGGATTCATTTAATATTGAAGTGTTCAGCCATGTGAGATCCAGTCAGTCTGCTTTTCTAATTAGTCTTCTAGAAAATGTCCATCTGGTTTTTCTACTTATCTTTCACAAGCAAACCCTTCTAATTACTGCTTCTATACGAAAAAACTCACTTGTAAATAAAGCCCCTACGTGAAGGGCTTTGCTGGTCTCTTTAGTTTTGGGTGAAAGGATCCTCATTTGCCCATTCCTCACCTAAAGATCTGGATATGGAAAAAAACCTCTTTGACTGAAACAGTAGGATTCTGTCATCAGTTGTAGTGTGATTAAAGAAAGGAAGAGAAATGGTAGCTCCTGTAAAACGATGATGGTGGTTGGCCTTTAAAATACTGCACTGTAGGAGAAAGATTGTAACGCTTGAATCTAACTGTCATAACCTAAAGCTCCTAGATAGTGTATCAGAAATGTTAACTAAATATTTGCTGTTATTAGCTGATTTCTTTACTGTGGCAAAGCGGTGTGCGAGAAGACAATTGTGCAGCTCTGTAATTTATGATTTTAGAATGTTTTCCTGGAAAAGACAGTTTTTGAATGTGTTTTCCATTCAGTTTCCTTTATTTTTTTCCCTGAGTTTTCTTACGTTTAATCTTGGATGATTGGCAATGGGGAAAGCAGCTTTTTACCTCTCAGTCATGCTGTCTAAAAGGCCAGTGTGGCGTGTGAAGCTGCCTGGTGCCCATCCACACTGCCATGGGCACATGAGAACGTAATGAAAATCACTGCGGCGTGGCAAGAAATAGACAGTCCTTGATGAAAGATCAAGTAGATATTAGGGTTTGTTACTTCACCTGGAGGAATCTTGTCCCAGTTCACAAGAAAACCCCTTAAATTGGTCTTAACTAAGAGCAATATTTCTCTTCCAGGCGTGTTTCTCTTCCAGGTTGTTTGCCAAGCTCAGTTTGAAGCACGCTGGAGTAGCAGCACCCTTCATGCTCTCAGCCCCATCTGTGGACACAGAGCTTGTCCTGGTTACTTGTGGCCGTCGTCGGTCCCTGTCATTAATGCTCACAGCTTTGAACAGTATTTATGTTATTCACAAATTTGCTCAACAGCAGGATTTCAAGATCCTAAATTATTACTAGAATGATGAATATGGAATATGAATATGAAATGATGAATAAACTATTGGGAGTGTGATCTGCAGAGTTGGCTTACTTGCTGTTGTTACTTCTAGATGGTGAACTTGCTCTTAGCCAAGGGGGCAAACATCAATGCTTTTGACAAAAAGGACAGAAGAGCTCTTCACTGGGCAGCGTACATGGGTAAGACTTGGGCTGTTGCTCCTTCTTTTTAATTTCCTGTTGACAAACCAATAACATGTTTTAAAATGGGCAAGAGCAGACCAGGCCATGGAAAGCTTCTTCCCCTGAAGAGGGAAGGGTTCAGCCGATCTAAATACACAGTGTCTATTTACAATTTTGAAGCTGGTGAGAACTTGGCTGTGATTTTCTTAACACAATCACTGTGTGCTCTTTGTATTGCTTTTTTTTCTTTTTTTTTTTCTTTTTATCTTTTCATCATGATTCTAAATCCAGCCTGAAGTATATTTGAGCTTGAAAAAAATACGGGTTATATTTGTTTCTTTCTTTTTTGCTAAAAACTACTTTATATAAAATGCAGATAAATTCAATCAAAAATTTTGCTGCTTATCTATGTTTATAAGTAGCTAAGTTTTGATATTGTTAGAAAATGCTTCATAGCCTTTCCTCCTCTTAGGAGCAAATAGTCTTCTTTAATTCCAGAGTAGAAGAGCAGCTGATATATTCAGGACATCATTGGTGTTACCAAATAGTACTTGAATAAATCAATTGTTCCTTTTGAGTTAAAGGAAAATTTCTCATCGTGAATCATTATGATTTAAAAATGCTAAAACAAGATTGCCTGTGATAGTGGTCACTCCTGTTCAAGAGCTTTCATGCTGGATAAGCAGTGTATTCAGGATCACAGTTCATGGGATGTTGTATGCCCTCTGCCAGGAGCTCTTTCATCTCACCTGTCAAATTCTTAATTTTAATCCTGGCACTTTTGGAAATGAGATAATAGGAGATTTCAAACTGTGAGAAAAGCATATTGTGGGTTTTTTTTGATAGGCACAGACAGATGGAAAGACTCCTGCCAATTAATGTGATTTGGCTTTTGAGCTAGTGAGCCTTGAACTCCACTATGTAGAAGTGAAAGGCTTTTACATTGTGCTGTGCAGTTCCACATCTCTTTTGCTCTTCATTCTTTTAACAAATTTTGATGTGCTTTTCAAAATATTTAGATAACATTTAAGGCCTAAATTAGCAATGGGATTGAGGAGTCTGTAGTGTAATTCAGACAGAATTTAGATAGTGAGATCTGAGTATCTTATCCTGTAAACCCTCACGTAGTTTCTTGAATGCTTAAATATCTTTGGGCACTTTGGACATTGTTCACAAAGTGTCCTAGGTCTGCACATGACCAGAGCTGCCTCTGTCATGAAGCTGCTGTACAATTCCAAGGATGCACAGCATTATGTGGTGTGTGACAGAACAAATTATTCTAAGACAGACAGCTCTGCTTCAACATAGAGCAATAAGGCCTATTTCTCAGTGAGCCTTGATTTAATTTTGGTGGTTAGGGCACTATCTGGGAGGGCAGGCCAGATGGTTTGAAGCCTTCAGGGAGAGGAGGAGACTGAAGATACAGGTGGGTTATAAGTTGCATTTTGAGATGTTATGCTCTTCCCCTGTATTCTGTGAGGAGATCCTAATTGAGGGGAGGCATTTCACTCCTGAAGACAGACGTCCCATCGGTCTGGCAGTTAGCTCTCAATCTGTATGACTGTTGAGGCTATTGCAATTATTTTAGTTTGCAGACTAAGTATGTGTGTATAGACCACGAGTTCAGATTCAAACCTTTTAAGACTTATATTCAGAATTTTTTGCAGTTTTATGTTAATGATACAGTTTTGGAGAGATAAAAACCTCATCAGTGGATTCAGTAAAAAATCTTGTGTTTATATTGGTAGGCTTTGAATTGAATTCTGCACTCAAAATGTAGTTTTCCATGTCTTCAGTGGTGCTAGAGAAGAGGCTACCATCATTTGAGGGGCTACAAATTAGGGGACTGGAATATCTCTCTTATGAGGAAAGGCTAAGGGACTTGGGTCTTCTTAGTCTGGAGAAGATAAGACTGAGGAGATATCTGATCAATGCTTATAAGTAGTTAAAGGGTGGGTGTCAGGAGGATGGGGCCGGTCTTTTTTCAGTGATGCCCCAGTGACAGGACAAGAGGAAATGGGCACAAACTTGAACATAGGAAGTTCCATCTAAACATGGGGAGGAACTTCTTTATTTTGAGGGTGGCAGAGCACTGGAACAGGCTGCCCAGAGAGGTGGTGGAGTCTCTGTCTCTAGAGACATTCAAAACACACCTGGACATGTTCCTGTGCAGCCTGCTCTAGGTGGACCTGCTTTGGTAGGGAGGTTGGACTAGATGATCTCCAGAGGTCCCTTCCAACCCCTATGATTCTGTGATTTTATCATTTATTAATGTTATTTTGTATTGCTGACAAAAATACCCAACAAGTGTTAGCAGTTGTGTCTGCAGGTGACATCAACAGGATGCTGTTTCGGGAGACTTGCATTGTCATGTTCCTGTGCTCACTATTCTTTCTGTAGCACGGACAATAAACCACAAACTTAACTATTTTTAGAGAAAGAAATGGGGAAGGGGTGAGGTTTTGTTCTTTTAATGACTGGAAAACTAAGTTAGTAAAGAGAAATTTGACACATCTGGTGAAGGTGAACATGTATTGCATGAATTTCTTGACAAGGCCCGGAGCTAGGATTAAGAACATTTACGAAACTTTTTTTTTACCCTTGTAAAACTGTAGGAGCGTTGTACAACGCCAGTGAAAGGGGCAGCGCATTAGCAAGAAAGCAGTAATTTGGAAGAAGTGGTGCTGTAGGATAGTATACTCATTGATTACTATCTCTCATCTTTTGAAGGTCACCTGGAAGTTGTTGCCTTGCTAATTAATCATGGTGCAGAGGTGACTTGTAAAGACAAGAAGGGTTACACCCCACTTCATGCAGCTGCATCCAATGGACAGATTAACATTGTGAAACACCTCCTTAACCTGGGGGTAGAGGTATGTGGCAATGTGTAGCTTCCATGTTTCTCTGTATTTGAAGATACTCTTTTCTTCTTTCTTATGGATGCTGCTGGAGACATTGGTGGGGCTTTTAAAAAAATGGTTTCCATTTTCTGGACCATGAAAAGCACGTTGTGCTTCGTGCAGTTTATTAGTTCAAGAGCAGGAAACATTCTGGGGTAAAAATGTCTGATATGGACAGTAAATTCCAGGCCACCTGGCTGTAGAAATCAGGAAATATATGCTGTTCCTGCAAAGGAAGAAGAAATAATGAAATTTCCCTTGGCTCAGCATTCCCTTTGATATGATGGGCGGTTGTTCTCAACATATACACTGTGTACTTTACTAAACTGCAGTTCAGGTTGTTTAAGTTTAGGGACCTGTATTTCCTCTGTAGCTGACAGTGGGAAGGAGAAGGTTTATTTTCATTCTGGAAAAGAACTTTTTTTTCAGGGCACAGACCTCTCTTCGTGTAATATTGTCAACTCAGTAGTTCAAAGCAGCACTGAGATGACCAGAACAGCCTGCACTGGTTCATCAGAGATGTCAAATAAAGCCATTGCATTTGCCAGCTTTATAACCAGCTGACTTGACCTGTCAAAAAAATGCCAGAAGTCTGTGTTCACAGGCTGTTGACTGTGAAGTTGAAGGGGAATTGGTGTTTCCTGTTATTAGCAGTACTATGCTAATAACTACCTTTAACTTCCACATTCTCCACCACTGGGGATATGATCTTTGAGATGCCTGTATTTCATGGAAGGGTATTCACTTCTCCCTGAGCGTTTTGTACAATTGGTCTTGTCCTATTTTACAGAACAGCAGTTGAATACTAAGCTAGTCATCAAGAAGTAACATAATCTTAATTACATCTTTATAATACCGAGCTACTGAAAGTGGTTTCTTATTGAAGTGTAAATGGCTGTGCAGTTTCACCTTCTCTTCACTCCCTTCTGAAAAGAAATCTGTGGAAAGAGCTCTTAAGCCTGATTCTGTTCACAAAAATTAAATAGTCAGTGTTTTATTTATTTTTTTTTAAAAGATTGTGTGCTTTTTTTTAATCCTACTTTCCCACTTAAATGTAAAAGCTTTCCAGCTTGTTAGGACTTCTGTCATCATCATCATTACATAGTCCTGCTATCAGCTTTAAGCTTCATAGTGGCTTTTAGAAACTGCCAGTAGGACAAAAAGTTAATAATAGTAAAGGTAAAGCATTCCAAATTAAGCTCTCTGGGAATATATTTTTTGTCAATGGAGTTTGCTGGTGAGAAATATGCCCTATGACAGTTCAAGCCTCTAGCTATTTCCATTTGTAGTATGTGATGCATTATGTAAAATGGTAAGTTGATGTCTGTAATTTTAACTGTGTCTCCTTGTCTCATTTTAGATTGATGAAATGAACATCTATGGAAATACTGCACTTCACATTGCCTGTTACAATGGTCAGGATTCTGTTGTTAATGAGCTGATTGACTACGGTGCTAATGTAAATCAGCCTAATAATAATGGATTCACTCCCTTGCATTTTGCTGCTGCCTCCACTCATGGAGCACTGTGTCTGGAACTGCTGGTGAATAACGGGGCAGATGTTAACGTTCAGGTAAAGCTTGCATTGTAGCTCTTCAGTTGCACTTTATCCTATTTTGCACACCTCAGGAGACTGGAAACTATAATAATGACTACAGCGTGGCATTAAATCCTTGATGGAAGTAGAGTGATGCTGAGAATGTTGATCATTAAGCTGTTTGGATGAGATTACTTCCCAGCAGAGGACCTCTCGGTGCCTTGCTAAATATAATGACAGCCTTAAACTCTAGCTAGCCACTCTTCTGAAGGCATGAACCACTACTAAACTAGAGTCCCAGGAGCTCTGTTAAAATGTTATCTCAGGGAGTCAGCCACTCAAGGAACTATTCCTTTCTGGTGTTTTACTTCCCCCTACAAAATCCCATACCAATAAACATGAAGTGATGTGAGTACTGAGGCTGGTACCCTTCCCATGCTATTTTCTCAGCTCCTTGGCTTCCCCAGCCTCAGTTTTTTTCTCTAGAACTCAAAACATTGATCTCTATTAATTGTACCTTTCTTTATATGTGCCTTCCCTGTTTTCCATTTTCTTTTGTAGACATCCTATTTTTGATTGTGTGGAAATTTATTAACCAAACCTTTTTAATAGAGTGGCTTTTATTCTGGGATGTATGTATAAAATGCAGATTGATAAATGGGATATAGTACTTGAATCCCTCAGAGACAGCTCATACTTAGGAGCTTTTCTGGTTCCATTGCTTTTATTTCTCTCATTGCAAGGGTTAGGGAAAATAATGACTGAATGGGAAATGTTACTTAAAAATAATATTCAAGAGTAATATTTGATATAACTGTAGGCTTCTAGTAGGTATTGCATACAGCCAGGCTGTAAGGACAGGCTCCACTCCAGCCCATTTTCTATTAATTGCTGAGTTTTCCCTGTATGCTTATACCTTCTGCATTTACCATCATGTATAGTTTCGGTCCTACAGACTTTTGAAGCCGGGGGAGGTTTTATCTGAAGAATAACTGTAGCATGTTGAGCTGAGATACTTCAAATTGTTTCCACTTCTTTATGTGCTAAATGGTTGATTTTATGTTTTGTTTCTCTTAGAGTAAGGATGGGAAGAGCCCGCTGCACATGACAGCTGTCCATGGGAGGTTCACGCGGTCACAGACCCTCATTCAGAACGGTGAGTTTCTGAGCCTGTTCAACAACTCTTCAAAAGATTAGGCATTTCCAAGGTTGCAATTTTTAGGTGTTTTGACCCAGAGTGCCAAAGGACTGTTCCGGGAGCTGCTTAGCTCTCCATCAATTTCTGGCTTTGAACTGTGCTGACAGCTCTCATTCCAGCATGTCATGATGAGATTTTGGTTGTTAACAAAATCTCATAATCCTCCATCCAGTGGTGGTCCAGCTGGTCTGCTGTGATTCTTAACCTGAAAACAAGAGTTCAAAGCTGTATTTAGGTCTTTTTTTTTTTTTTCTGCTGAGAATCAGCACAACTTTATTTCTCAAATTATTTAAAAGCTAATAAAAGAAAAAGTTTCTAGTTGTCCTCCCTTGGGAGGTTCCCTGGTGTGCTTAGAGTTCAGACATTTCCTCTACCTTCTGCTCATCAGCTGTATTTCTCTGACCTCCCATAGCTCTACTCTTCATCACTGTCTTCATTAAGTGTTGAATAAATACTCGGGAGGGTGGACCAGCACCACCTTGTTTGTTCTGGCGTAGCCAGCAGTCCTGATTATCAGTCATTTAGCAGGTATTTCTTTTGTCCAAGAATACTACAGAGTATAACAAATATTATTGTTGGAGATCTGGTAGAAGCCTGGTTATGACTGACAGAAGTTGCTATTACTGATTTACTTATGTTTCCCAGCTTTGGCCACTATACCAGACAGGATGGTCTGGGGTTTGTTCTTTGGTTGGTTGGTTTTTTCGTTTGTTTTCCAAAATCCTAAACTTGGAACTTAAGTGTGAGATATTGAAGGTGGCTGAACATTTATGCTGTAAATGTAATGACACATTACACAAGATTGTATTTTAAAACTGAGGTCTTCAGTACATCATTCTTCTTTCAGGTCATCATGCAAATTGCTGTCATATCTCTCCGTGGATAAATAAAATAGTAACGATGAAAGAAGTTTGGACAAACTGGAAGAAACTATGCTTTAATGCAATTTTTAGTTCCTTAGTCAAATATGCTTTTTGACTTACAGCTGTTGTTTGCTGTCTGTTGGATTTGTGTGTGAAAGGACTGGCAGTTCTTCATCTGTCCTTCACGCCTCTCTACTCTTCTTCAAGTTACTTGGTTTTTGCTTCTTTCTTTCTTTGTTTGCTGCCCCTCTAATTTTAGTATTGTACACAGATCTGATTGCAAGTGACATTATGCCTCATTGCCATAGGATACTGTGGAAGAGAGAAATGTCAATGATTTAAACAAATGGAGTTTCATTCTGCTTAATGAGTTGGCTAAAGATATCTCAGTTTCTGTCTGCTGTCTCTAGCGACTTGTAGAGGAAGAATGGATTACCTTAAAATGGGAAAATTGCAAATGTGATACCTACTTTTAAAAATGGGGAAAAAGAAAAGTTGGAGAATTTTACACAGGTCAACCAAAAATTCTGAAGTGAGCGAATGAACAAACTGTAAACACTTAGGGAGGAGTGGGCAATATCTGGCATAGATTTCGTAAAAGATGCTGAAACATCATAATTTTCTTCTACAGCAGGGCAGTAGGCTTTCTGAACACAGCACAGTCCTCTGGCTTTTCTGTGGGCAGGTAATGATTGTGGACACTTCTGCTGGTGGAGGCTCCACCCGAGGGAACCTGCTGTGGCATTTTACTCACCTTTATTTACTGTTAGAAAATGCTGTGTAGTGCTTTACTAAAACTTTTCTTGTTGCAGTTATGACCTGTTATCTCTTGTGAATAGTGGACGTGCAGTAAATATTACCATATCCTGATATTAGCATGACATTTTACATACTTTTAAAAAGTATTCTCACAGCAAACTAGTGGAGTATTAATATATTACAGTGTTGGTGCATAACTAGTTGAAAAAACTACACTCAGAGGTTAGCAATACAGGAATTGTTGAAATGGAAGGTGTAATGAGGGGGTTTTCAGTTTCCCTCCCGAGTCTGGAACTATCCAGTATTTTCATTAACAGCTTGGATAGTGGAATAGAAAATGTGCTTTTAACATTTGGAGAAAACATGAAGTTGGGAGAGACTTAGCTTGGCAAAAGATGGAGTCAGAATGGAAAATGATCCTGTAAAATTGGAGACAGAAGTTGTAATGCGAGCGAAGCAAAGGAAAGATCCCCCACACAGGCAGGAGTATCAGTTGGACAAGTTCAGAATGGCAGCAGCTGGGTGGGTGGTGGCTCCACAAGAAAGGATTTGGGGTTTGTAGAGGCTCAGGAGCTTGTTGACCACAAGTCAACAGTGTCATGGTGCTTAAAAAACAGTGATCAACAATGTACATAGTGGTGTACAGGAGTGTAGAGATAGGAGAGTAGCCAGCAGGCATGAAGTAATCCTTTTGCTCAGCTCGGTGTTGGGAGATGTCAGCTGTAGTACTGTTTCTGGCTTTTGACATTTTATTTGCAGAAGAATGTGGACCAGCTGGAGAGGAGTGGGGAAGGACGAGAATAGCTGGAGTGCAGCAAACCTGACTTACGAGGAGAGACTGAAAATATTACAGTTCCTTGGTCCTGAAAAAAAGCAAGGACTTGATGGCAATCTTTGCATGGTCAAAAGCTGCAACAGAGAAGAAAGAAATAATCTATTTTTCCTGCTTGTAAGGATAAAACATGAGATGACAGGCTTAAATTACAACAGGAAAAGTTCTACTTAAGCATTGTTTGGTTGTTCTTTTGTCAGACACAGAGAAGGCACACAACACAGGTTGTTTGCAGTGTGTTCCTGTTGGCCTCTTGAATGAACTCTATTTAACGCTGTTGTCTTATGGGTGAGGTTGAGTGGCAGTGTCTTTACAAATGAGGGCAGAGTTTCAGCAGTTTATTTTTTCAGTTTAATTCAAGGCATCTATTTGTACCTTTAGATGAGGAGTGAGTCTGAATCATGTACTTGACTGTTCTATGTCATCCTCTTCGCCTGTTTCCCACCACTTTTCCCCATCAATCTGGTGGTGGTGGTGGGAAATGCTGCTGCTGGAGAGGGAGGTGAAAATGCTGCTGTCAGACCACATTCAGTACCAGTGACTGGCAGCTGACAGCTTGCTGTGTGCTGCTTCTGGGTCTCTGAAATGTAGTGTCTCTGTGGCTGGACTGGTTATGCTGCATTCTCCAGAGAGAAATAACGTTTGTGGTCACTGATTCATGCTTAACCTTCCCCTATGTCTTTTGCAGGAGGGGAAATCGACTGTGTTGATAAGGATGGTAACACCCCTCTGCATGTGGCTGCAAGATATGGACATGAGCTTTTGATTAACACCCTCATAACCAGCGGCGCTGATACTGCCAAGTAGGTGGCTGAAGTGGGGCTGTTTCTAAAGTTCAGGTGTTATGTACGATGCCTGGAAACACATTTACTCCTCAGGTTCTGAAGTGTGAAGGTTAAAATGGATAAGCATAATTGTACTGTACTTCAGTGGGTGACCTGGGACTAAATTATGAACACTTGGGAAGTGCGGAGGGGAAGGAAGCCTTGCTGAGTTCCTACTGTGCCCAGTTATGCAGTTACAAATAGTGCAAGTACTGATTCTTTTTCCTAAAGCATTGATGTGGCACAGTAGCATATAATGTCTGTGAAGTACCTTTGTACATAAAGTGCATCTTGATCACAGTTATTCCATAAAGTCTGTAGCAATAACTTTGTGTAGGAAATGTAATTGAAAAAAAATTCAGCTGCTTTCCAAGGGAATTGCGTGCCCATTCTTTAGTATCTAAATTAGCCTAATACTTAGTGGCCTGTCATACATTATTTTTGATTATTATTTTGTCTTGCGTCTGTTGGTATGACGTAAGATAATCAATAGAAGTGCAGTATTGCAAAGCAGATGTTAATAGATATTTCTGATATCAATACAACTAAAGCCTGTCTTGATGTTGCGTGGTTTCTGATATTCAGGTGGCTTAAATAATAGGACTGCTTTTATCTGACTTGTGGGTTTGGGAGTCTTTTTTGACTAGAAGGACAAAGAGTTGAAATGAGACACATTTTAAATGTACTTTCTGCTTCAATTCAATTTTGTGTTTGTTTGGGTTTTTTTTCTCTTGCATGTATGTCAAGGCTGCACCCACAATATGATAAATGTTGTTGACTCAAACACTGGCAGGTGCTTGATTTTTAAGGGTACTTGAGTATTGGTTAGTTTGTCAAAAGAAAACGGCAAACCTGAAGGTAAACAAAGGGGTAGAAGACCAGAGTAATGCAATGGCACGAGGGATATGTGTAACAGGTATTTAGTAGCAGCATCTGTTCATGAATGTAAGTTTTCAGCAATTGACTTCACATGTCTCCAAAATATAATTTAAAAGTCTTCTACCTAGAACCTACCATAGAAATCAATGACTTCTCTTGACTTACCTGTTTAGGAAAACTTGCTTTCAGATGCAAATGAGCTGTTTTTAAGTTTGAAGATACTTGCAGCTCTCAGTATTTTGTTTCTTTGCTTGATGATGTTTAAGAAAGTGGCACATTTGCCCATATTCCCTTATCAAGTATGACCGTCACCATGCAAACTCAGAAGGTGGAACACATCTCCAATTGGCAGGGATAATGAAATTCCATAGGCTTCAGTTAACGTCACTGGCTTTTATTAACATAGCCAACATGAAGATCTTGGTGTCTAAATATTTTTGCTAGCTCTTTCTCCAATACAGTAAGTCCAAGTCTGTGTCTTATCTTTAGGTTTAAGCAGCAAATGAGATCCAGTGGGTTAGCCCACTCTTGGAATCAGGGTTATCCAGTTAGGAATTTCTGTTTCACACTTGGGTGACTGGAACATTGATCGAATAAAATACTTTTTCCAGCAGCAGAAATAAGTGAAATGAAAAGTTGGCTCAGAGATATCAAGCAGATCCAAACAATGCTACTGTGCTAAACAAGGAGCGTTGAAATGCTGGGAGTGGGCTTTTATATGTGCTGCCTGTAAATAACTCTGGCTGAGCTCCCCAAACCGGATTCAAAGGCAAACTCTGCAACATTGTTAGGTACAACTGCAGACAGCTCGGTCAGTCTTTGAGGCAACTGCATTTAAAGGGGAGATTGTGTAAGTGATGGGATGAACCAGTGTGAACAGCGCTATAGAAGTGTGACACTGGTTGGCAGATGTGCAGATAATATATTTCGATGGAAAGCAGCCAAAACATGTGCTGAGTGGAAATCTTGACTGAAAAGAAGAAAAGTATTTCTTTAGATAACTATGTGGAGGAGGAGATAGAGGAAAATGGGTGTAGGAAGAAGGACAGGGATACAGAATGTCCAATGTTAGCTTAAATAAATGAATCCACAGCTAAAAAATGCAACCTGTTTATACAGGTGTAGCAGCTTGGTGGAGCTTCTGCTGTTTCCTTCTAAAAATAGGCTGTCAGTTTGACTTTTAACAGATTTACTCTAAGATGTAAATGCTGACACTAGCAAAATTAAAATTTGTACAGCACCATGAGTCACTCCTTAGTGTAGTGAAGCAGCAAGGGGGACAAATTTAATGTGAAGACAGAGGAAGGATGGACCTGTGGATTCTGGAAAGAATGAATTTTTAAAAGCAAATAAAAAGTAGTTAAATACATATATGTATAAGAAGCTGGAGAGAGCAAGACATCCTTATAAGCATCCACATTCATTTTTGTCTAAGGGTTCATAAGTAATTAAGATTTATGGTGAATCTTGCAGAAAGACAAGTTCCTGCATCTTTGGATCTGTATCTGAAGTCCTCTTCCATGAGGTGATTGTACTCTCCCACCCAGAAGTTGTCTTGCAGAAATGAAGGGCAGATACGAATCCATCTGCTATTGTTCAAGAGTTTGTCCTTTTCAAAAATATATCTGCTGAAGCAGGCAGTAGGTGATAATCTTGTTGAGATAGTTGGTTGCAGAGGCTCCGTGTTTATGTGCACTTGGAGGACTGCCTGTAGGATATTTCTAGAATAACAAGATGCTATTCGCAAAACAATGCTAAGTGACAGAAGCCAAGATGTCCAAACCCCAAAGTCTTCTAAGACAGTAAATAGTGGCATGCTTAGGGACTGAACTGGGGTGATTTGCTGATGTTAATTAACAAGCTGCTGCGTACTCAGCTTATTTAATAACTGTGGTTGCCTAAGAGATTTAGCCTAATGATGAGTGCCTACTTTTTTTTCACCCAGCTCTGAGAAGTTTGTGATGTAATTGAAAAGATGGCCATGTGTTAAAAGGGGGGGAAATTTGTAAGGACACATGAGGAGGGTAGCTGCAGCAAATAGGGAAAGGGAGATGTTTAGTTCTTAGGATGTGGGAAGAAAACTGTCATGGCAGCCTGAAGGAAAGCATGAAGAAGAATTGTCAGCTATCCCAGCCCCTGGGGAAAGAGAGGGAAGAAGAGGGGGGAGGCTTTGAAAACCCACACAAGAATTTTCTAAAGGATGTTAACTCCTGGAAAAATGGATTTCAGAAATAATGCTGAAAAGATTTTGGCATTTGCTTTTACTCCAGAATGGCAGTTGCAGTATCCGTGGCTGATGCAGAAATTTGTGCATCCCACACCAGGAGATTGACTCCAAGCAATAGCTGCTCTCTTGCTTCCTCCCTTACCTTGGCTTTCATCTTGAATTTTTAGAAACCTTCCTGCCACATTCTGTTCAAAGCATAATGCCAAGATTTTGCTGTATCAGAATATTTTCAACTCCCAAGAAAGCTGGTAAGGAAATACAGATAGAAATAATGCGAGGGGAAGAATCTTCCTCGAAAAGGATCAAAAATGCTGCCTTTGTGGAAGGAGCTTTTGAAATGCTGTGTCTGAGCACAACCTGTGTCTTCGTGTGGCTCTGTGTAATGAGGCTGTTGTGCCTTTCAGGTGTGGGATCCACAACATGTTCCCTTTACACTTAGCAGCGCTGAATGCTCACTCGGACTGCTGCAGGAAATTGTTGTCATCGGGTGAGTCAATCCCACAGTGTCTGTGGAGCTGGAGTAGTGTGTGTCGCTGCTGCTTACGGCCCCTTTATACTCGTTGTTGTGAATTGTTCAAATGAAAGACTTCCTGTGCTGCTGTGTTGGGCTGTGTGCTGTGGTGTTCGGGAGCGTGCGAGGCTTTCCTAACGGCATGCTGGTACTTCCTCTATTGTTTGTGCCCGAAGCCCTTTTCTCCCGGCGGGCTCAGAGGGTTTATATTAATTCACCGGGAAGAGGGAGGAAATTTAGGACTCTTTCCCAAACTGTAGGCATGGGAGACACCCTTTTGGTTTGGGTTTCCCCCCCCAAAGAAGTGATTCAAGAAATTATCTCCTCGGGGCCTTCACTGGCGCAAGTATTTACATCTCACTGACGATGATATATTGTAAATATAGCTAAAGTGTGTTTCTGAGTCCAACCAGAGTAAAAGAGCTAGGCTGGCCAAAGCTCTGTGGGCACGAGAGGGGAAATAAGTGAAAGTGTAGTGTCAAGAGAGCAGTCTCGGGATCCTCACCAGAGCCCAAAGCAGAAGAAGCAGGAGTTTGCTGACAAAAGTGTTTCAAAAGAGGCAGCAATCAGGTGCCAAGTTCCAAATTCTTATTTTCCAGGCAAGAGTTCCCGTAAGTTAAAAAAATACAAGGCAGATCGTACACTTTTTCTAGAAAATTGCTTCATTACTTGACACATAAATTCTCCTACAACTACTTTTTTCCTTAATCTTGGGTCCTGTAGGATAGGGAAAAAAAGTGTGAAATGTGGCAATTATGTACCCCGTTCCATTAACCCTTGATGCGGTCTGGCCTTGGCCTCCAGATCAGGAAGGAAGAGACAAAGCTCTGGGTGAGCAGAGTTAATACCGCCAGGCTTCTGTCTTTGGCCTCGTGCATCTCGATGAATATCCCTGCCTGCTCCTGGAAACCTCTTTCCAACCTGAAAACCATGTGCAATAAAAACGGCCCCATTTCACGTTCGGGCTGACCCTGTGGTTTTTCCTCATTTCTTCATGTTTTCTGTCTTCACGTCCTGCTGTCGCAGTCCTCTTCAGAAGTATCTGCCTCATAAATGCCTGTCACATGGTTTTAAATAGGGATGTGGCGCAGAGCTGGATGTGGAAATAGATGCTCCTCGACTTTGCAGCTCTTTTTATAGAGCTGCCAAACTGGAGCAGCCGCTCGCCGTTCCTGTGACAACCTCTTTCTGACTGTAGTTGCTTGCGTTCTGTTTTTTCCTAACTAACTGATTTTTCTGTCTCTGCAATGTTTCTTGTGGTTTAACTAGGACAAAAGTATAGCATAGTGTCCTTGTTTAGTAATGAGCACGTGCTGTCTGCAGGCTTTGAAATAGACACCCCTGATAGTTTTGGAAGAACGTGCCTCCACGCTGCCGCTGCAGGAGGGTGAGTAGCTGGGACTGTGGCTGTTGTAAGTTATTTTGTGGCTTCGTTGCAGATTTGGTGCCAGCCAACTTGGCGGTGCCATCCGCCGAGGAATTTATTGCGGTGCGAGGGAAGCAAAGCTGTCTGATGTCAAATTTTGGTCACTTGAGCCTGTCTTTTCCTACTGCCCTCACGCAGGGGTTCCTTGCAAAGTAAAGGAGGTGGTCTGATTACCACAGACAGCCGGGTCATGATTTGAAGCGTGGGTTTCAGGCAGAGGGTTAAACCCTTCCTTTTTGTGCCCCTGTGAAGGCCCCTTCAGCTTTGGGTGGGGGTGCTGCACAGTCACCCAAGTCTCTTGGTCAGTTGCTGAGGGCCAGCAATCAGCAGGAAATTTTCGGTTCCTAGGGCAAAGCGAGTGAGGAGAAGGACCCGTGGCTCCTGGGGCGCTGCTGGCGGGGGAATTATTCCTGGCCTCCACCTTCGGGCTGTGTCCTTGTCTGAAAATGCAACTAGGCCGCAGTGCCCATCAGACTGTAACCCTGGAGTCCAAATGCAGCTCATCTCCCGCCCTCCCAATTTTCAAGTGCAAGTTTAAAAGTTTCTAAGCTGAAAACCACCAAACCAAAACAACACCAGAAAACCAACCCCCAAACAAACAAAACAACCCCCAACCTCCGAATTAGAAAGCCAAAAGACTCTTATTCTCTCAGGGTGATACATTCCTGATAAGTGCTGGGAGGCCAGAAATGGAAACAAATGAAAACTGAAATACGTCAATTTAAGTTGTAAATGTCACATCCAGTTAGTTTAAATATTTCCAAATAATTGTCAGTGGAGTGCTGTGAAGTTAACCTAGCAAAAGGACAAAACGTTTGGCAAGCGTTGAGTTTTGACTCTTCTATTGAGGACTTTATGTCTCAGAAAGCAGCTGAAACGGAGCCTTGGCTAGAACCTAGCCTGGATTCTCTGTGGTTATAGCAAGCAGAAATGGTGATCTACAGAAATACTGTCAGTTTTCTGAAAGTTGTTTTTCCTTCTCAGTGGACAAAATGTATATTACAAAGCCTTCGTTATTACAAAAACCTAGCAAAAGTCGATTCAAATACTGGTTTTATTATTCTTATGGTGTTATTCCTCTTGATAATTGTCTCATCTTGATAGAGGAGTTATGACTGTTGCGTGGATGGAGATTATTATAGTATAGTTCAAATGCTACCAAAGGCTGCACCCCAAAAGAATAAGAAAAAAAAACCTGGAAGTCCTAAAGAGAAGGAAAGACTCCATAAGAAGAAAAAGTGGCTCATGAAAATAAACCATACTTTTCCAGTTGTTCACTACAATTGCCATCACTAACAAGTGTTTTTATTTTTAGTACGTTGTGGTGAGTGTTCTGTAGCTATTTTATGCAATAGCAATTTAGAGTAGGGATGAACATACACCAATATATTGCATCCAGGTGTTTTTTTTTTTTTTTTCCCTGGAGCTGGAGGCATTAGTTTTTTTCCTGACACATGCCTGTTACTCCCATTACATTAATGGGAGTTGCATGGGTACCAGGAAAAGGGCAAACTTCAAAGGCCTGCTCATCTGACTGTGAACACAGCTGATTTATTGCCCCTGTGAATGACAAGGATTCTTGGAAAATGCTGCGCTTCTTTATACCAATTTCTGGCCAGAGTGATATATTTATTTGCTTGAATTAGAAAAGATGTTAGAAAAGATTCAGCTCTTTTATTTTCTATTAAAAATCTCCTATCTTTAAACAAGATGAAGAAGCAGCTATGATGTGGTGAATTCTTTCAGCAGGAAAAAAGCAATGGAGTCACAATCACTTCAAATTGCTATGCCCCTTATTCAACAAAGCACTTAGAGATGTGCTTAAATCTATCAATAGTCAACAAATCATATGAGAATAATCCTAGAAGTAACTCTTGTGATTAAATCTCACTAAGTAAACAGGATGTGAGCAAAGTGCTTACTGTTCAATGCTTTGCTGAACGGGGGTGGATTTCGTTAAATGTCACCTCTTCATTATTAGACTGGCATTTTATAAGCTAACAACAATTTTCTTAAAAAGTTCTCTTAAAAAATACCAGTTCAGTGCAGGAAGCATTAGAGCACAGCTCCCATTGAAAATCTCCACATACAGTGAACTCAGATCACAGTTACTGTGCTCTCTTTGAAAAATTATTTTTTCTTCTGCAGAAGAGAATTTTGAAGTTTTCTAGGAAAAACAAAGGGAAATAGTTTTTGAAAACTTCATTTTCTGTTCGATTGAATTTCCCATTGTAGTTGGCTGTACCCTGGTTTTGCATGGCAAATAATACAAAAATAGTTAAGAGTAACTTTTTCCTTTTTGAGGACAGGGGGCAATACAGATGTAAACTTCTATTTTGTTCATGTCTTGTTTTCTTTACTTCTCTTTCCAGTAATGTTGAATGTATAAAACTCTTGCAAAGCAGTGGAGCAGATTTTAATAAGAAGGACAAATGTGGGAGGTAGGTAAATTATGAAGCTCATTTAAAAAGCAACAAAAAAAGAATCTATAAGGCAAGGAAGAAAGAACACCTCAGTCTGGAAATCATATATTCTCTGAAAACTGACTAAAATAATCTAGAAGCTTGGCCTTCGCTGCAGAACTCTTGCTGTTGCAGTTGTATGCCAGACAGACAGGTGCAGACTTCATTAAATACATGAAAGCCATCCCACCCTCTTGAGCTTTCTGTTTTAAAAATACCACAGGTTTGTTTTTTTTTTTTTTTTTCCCTTATTGCTTCTCTTACTGCCTAAATTCTTGTGCTTGTGTGCCCAAGACAACACCTGGGTTATGACGGGAGGATTGCTGCTATTTGACGTGCTTCCTAGAGGGTTTTTTTCCCCCTTTATGAGGTGTTGCTATGAGTTGCTCTGAGTTGCTATGCCGGCTACGTAAGACGCTGCGAGGGACACTGTGCTTTGCTCTGCCTCCCCACTGGAAGAAAGTAGCCTGTGTGCAGAGCAACAGCAGAGGCTCTCACTGGGAATAGGTTGTTCACAAGACACAGACTGAGGATCTCTATCCTATTAGGCTTCGTAGGAGCACCAAAACTTCCTATTAACACAATATTTTGTTAAATTTGCATAACTTTGCATTTCATCACAGGAACATAAGGCACTGATACTGATTGCTGGAAATCTGTAGGAATTATGATTCATTGCTATTCTCAGTGGTGCATATTGGAATATGAAGTAACAAATTGTCACTTATGTTCCAGGACACCTTTGCACTATGCAGCTGCAAATTGTCATTTCCACTGTATTGAGACACTGGTGACAACAGGAGCCAATATTAATGAAACAGACGACTGGGGACGCACCCCTTTGCACTATGCTGCTGCTTCTGACATGGACCGAAAGTAAGAAAGCCTCTCTGTATTCCCCGTTTAAAGTGTTTTCCTAAATTGATGTCTTTTTATTCTCTTCATGGAGCCAAAAAAATGATCCTGCTAGCAAAGGAATTTCTTTCAGATGTATGCATAACTCCACGCTGAGTTGCTTTGAGTATAAGCCAAATCCCCAGATGATGTGGCATTTCAGCTCTACGGTTTACCTTTGATGTAAGACACAGTTTTGCAGCCACCCTGTCCTACTGAACTATTTTCACAACATTTTGTCTTCTGTTTTCCTCTGGGTGGTTTCCTCACAAGGGTAAGCTCAGAGAATCTCTACATCTGCTTTGTAAGTCCATCAGAAGGTATGGAGTGAGAGGCAGCAGAAGGAGAGGTTTTCCCAGATGGACTGCTGTAACAAACAAACATCTGGCCATTCTGACAGCCTTTCTGGAAAAGATGGGATAGATTTACCCATCAGTCTCTCTTCACTGTCAGAGCTGATCAAAATGCTCACCCTGTCCAAACAGGTTGCTTTGTAGAGACTTTAAAAAAGAGGAAGGCCTGGGGAATATCCTTTGGCAGAACGCACTGCTGTTCCTGTGAGAAAGGGGAAAAACAGCTGCAAAAGTTAGAAATCCTGTGGTTAGTGACTGCAGTTTCTAATTCCCAGATAGTTGCATATTTTGGCAATCTCTTCCTTATAATATACTGTATAAAACAGGCTCAATTATCCTGTTAGTTCTCTCTTAAAATTGTGTCGTTGTTTAACCCCAGCTGGCAGCTAAGCACCGTGCAGCCACTCGCTCGCTCCCCCACAGTGGGGTGGGGGAGAGAATCGGAAGAGTAAAAGTGAGAAAACTCGTGGGTTGAGATAAAGACAGTTTAATATCTAAAGCAAATATCACAAGCGAAGCAAAACAAGGAATTCATTCACCACTTCCCATCGGCAGGCAGGTGTTCAGCCATCTCCAGGAAAGCAGGGCTCCATCACACATAATAGTTACTTGGGAAGACAAAACGCCATCACTCCAAATGTCCCCCCTTCTCTCTTCTTCCTTCAGCTTTATATACTGATCATGACGTCATATGGTATGGAAATATCCCTTTGGTCAGTTGGGATCAGCTGTCCTGGATGTGTCTCCTCCCAACTTTTTGTGTACTCCCAGCTACTCGCTGGTGGGGTGGTGTGAGGAGCAGAAGAGGCTTTAACTGCTTAGCAACAACCCAAACCACCAGTGTGCTATCAACGTGATTCTCTTCCCAAATCCAGAACATAGCACTGTACCAGCTGCTAGTAAGAAAGTCAACTCTATCCCAGCTGAAACCGTGACAAACTATTAGCGACCTCTCCTTAAGGAACTATTTTTTTGGTTTCTTGTATAGTGAGATCTGGTAAAAATACACCTGGCTTATTCCCAGCAGAATACCACCTCAAAGCCACTGCAGGAAAACTTTGGTTTAACTTTATGGTAGAAGTTTGAATGCCATACCACACCACAGCCTTGGTAGCTTCTTCATAATTTGCTGTGATGATACTGATATAAAAAATGTCTTCCCTGTCACCCTCAAACCTGAACAGCGCTGGGAAGAAGTCAGCAGGACCTTCAAAGGCCTGTGCTTGGCATTACAAGCAGAGTAGGATTGTAGGAAGGCTTTCACCACAGGCTGTTTCTGATTCTGTCTTACCAGGGTGAGGTGTTAATCAGGGTGTTGAGAACGGTGATTTGGTGTGTGTTTTGCACCTTTTGGCTCTTTGTAGGTGGGGCTCCTGCATGTAAATAAGCTCTTGGTTAACTTAAGGATGTAGCTATTTCCATCACTAATTTAAAAAAAGTTTAAACAAAAAAGCTTACTTTTGTCGCATCCTGAACATTGGCAGGAATATGTGGCCTTTATTTCCCCTCATAGTCCAAATCTAAATTGATTCTGATACAGTGATGCTGTCTGCTCATTAAATTTTCCAGTTTGAGGTGTTCTGGAAGAAGCCTTGTTATATAGATGAAATGCTATTTGCAGCCCATGATTTTGTAGGTCAGAATATTTTTTCCTGCTGAATGGCAAAAAACTCCCAAGGTCAGACAATCTCAGCCCAAAGAATATTTGTAATTCGGATGTGGGCAGTTAATTAACAGGGAGAAGACTTGGTGCATCGAGGTTGCCCTACTCTTTTTGGTAACTGTTGTTGTTTATGGTCTTCAGTAAGTACCTTTTCCTGCAATGGAAATCACAACAGCATTTTCATTAAATAGATGATTGCAGTTTCTGAGTATGTACTGTTTCTCCAGGTCATTGCTTATTCTGTTTAGGGAATCTTATTTTGGGATCTCACTGATTCGTAGTTAACTGAAAACAGACGCAGGTGGGACTTCAGTTATCACATAAGTACTGTCTATAAACTTACAATGTTAATATTCAGGGGAGTTATAAATAATTAAGCTTTCTCTGAGTCAGTGGACGTCAGGCAGGGCCTGCGTTTGTAGAACAACCCATTACTGCTAGCACCCACAGGAAGAATGTCAAATCTTGATATTACAAAATGGGAAATTGCATATTAAAGAAAGAATGTACCGTTCTGCATTGTTCAGAATCCAGTCTGGAATTCACCTGTTATATTGGGATTGAAAGTAGCAAACTGTCCTTCTACAAACCTTTCAAGCTACTAATCCATGATAATAGCAGTTTGTTAAATTTACTCTGTGTTAGCCTTGGTGGACAAGAAAGATCATAATCACGAGCTCATGCTTGTAAGATCACAAATCATAGTCTTCTGCCTGCCATCCGTCCAGCTGGGAAGCAGAGGTGCCAAAAATGATCCAGGTGTGCAGGAATCTGAAGACATGCTGAGCTCTTTGAAGAATCTAAAGAACCTGACCAGGAGATCCACGCAGTGTTGCCAAGATATTTCACAGAAAGCGAGGAGAGTCAGCAACCCAGCTAAAGCAGACCAATATAGTATCAGTGTTTAAAGTTTCTCTAAATCTTAAATGCTAGAGAAGAACTAGCAGGTTACCGTAGGAAGAAGCAAGCTGTGGTAATCTGAGTTCCTCTCTGCAAAGGAAACAAAATGCACAACATTGCTGTGGGAGAAACGGAAGGATTCTAGAAAGTGAGGATCAAACTGTTTCTGATAGAAACCAGAATAGTGATGATCAAACTGGTTCTGATAGAAACCAGAATTTTCTGTTTGTTTTTTTTTCTGACATTGACTTGTGGGACAACAAACTACCATGTTGTAGTTGTCTCTGTATCTTTCAGAATTTGTTAGCTGCAGACCCATGCAGTACACTTATTTAACATGTGTAATTCCTCTTGTTGGCTGGAGGAGGTCAACTCCTTGAAGAGGAGATTGGGGACGGGTGGCAGACTGTGTCAAAATCACTGGTATGATATTTTGAAAATAAGTTGCATTTTTCTGTCCTCTGTGCTAAGAAGAAAGAATATTTTAGGTAACTCCCATGAAAATGCTGAAGAACTTGAAAGAGCCAGTGAGATGAAGGAAAAAGAAGCCGCATTGTAAGTTTGGTGTCAATAAAGCAGTTAGACCTCATTTCTGGAGAACGCCACTGCTTTGGGCTGCAGTTTTACACTCTGCTTTGCAACATTCATCGCTCTGCTAAACACAATGCTTGGCTTTAACGAGGGCTAACCTAAAGACGAAAGCTCTACGCTGTTCTCTGCACATGTTCCCTAGTATTTCTGCTTCTGTGCTTGCTGCTGTTTCTTACTTGAAAGTGTACTGCTTCAGTAATTTAATAATTCTTTAGTACTGTCTTATTTTAATGCTTTGTACTAAGTATCTATGTTGCAAAAAGAAGTAAGCAATGGCTTCCTCAATATATTTACTCGGATTGACATTTTCATCTAGTTGCTTAATGATTTTTTTTGTTTAAAAATCCCCTTTTTCATATGACAGCCTTACATTCGTTACAAATTGCAAGCTATGAAAGAAAGTGCTGATAACAAACTGATGATTTCTTGATGGTAGAAGAAAAAGTGGCAGGAGCTATGAAGAACATAAGGAATTCTTTGAAAAACACATGATTTAAAAAGAATAAAAAGCCAACAAAGAAAATATATTTATGTACATACATGCCAGGAAATTAACTCAGCTAAGTCTTTATTTTTCAGCTTGTCATAGTGCATGTTTGGAGGCCAATGGTTTGATACATCAGTTTTTATGTGAGTAGTAGCAGCTCTAGGCTGTTTACGTCATGGTACAGAATTGTGTAGTTTTCTTTCAGGCTTTATAGTAGAAAATAATTTTGTAATCCAGAGTAGCCGCTAAAGTTAGGTTGCAGATTGGTTATTATGAAGATGATCTTCAAAGATCAGTGGGGATTTTCTGTTTAAAAACATGGTGTATGTGGGGAGCTATTGGTGAAAAGTGATCTGAGGTGCTGCTAGAAGAGCAGAATTAACTGCCAGTTTTCATTGCTACTCCTAGCTGCAGTGAGGGATGTCTGTTAAATATTGTGAGCTCACATTTACACTAGTGAATTGTCCACAGGTGTCTAGAGTTCCTTCTACAGAACGATGCCAATCCATCCATCCAAGACAAAGAGGGGTACAACACTGTGCACTACGCTGCTGCATATGGGCACCGGCAGTGTTTGGAACTGGTGAGTGCTCAGGCAGTTTTCAAAGCCTCTTACCTGCTGATATATATATATATATATATATATGTGCATGTATGTGTGTGTGCATGTGCTAGTATGATGAACTCCCCTGATGGTTACTATTTAAGTTCTTTGGATATTCACAAATCTGTGAAAACCTGCAATATGGTGCAGTAAACTCAAATATATGCAACCAGGTGTATCTTAAAAACATGTTATTCTTGATAATCCAGTCCTTGTTCAACAAGCTGGTGCTTAAATGTTGTCTTTGAGTGGAGTTTATGTACCCTCAAATTATTTTTAACTGTGATCAAAATATTCCCAGTCTATATGTATGTGCCAGTAGTAAGGGATAGTTCCCAGTGCGTGATGGTGTATGTGCCTTATTTAGCTGGCACATTATCTGACTTGCAAACTAAATAGAGCAAATAGCTTTTGTCAGCTGCATACCTGCAGTACCTTTTTGCCTCTGGTGAAACAACAGCAGCATTGGTAAAGTTGCCATAATCAAGATTAACCTTGTATGCAATGTAACTGGGGTTTTTTGCTGTTTTTTTAATATCCTAATGGTATGACCTAAATGATTAGAAATTGCATCACCTGAGAAGCCAAAAGTTTGTACCAAAAAATTGGTTTTGGTAGATGTATAGTATGGATTCATAGAAGTTTTTAACTTGTAAAAGTAAGTAATGAAGATGGATGTTAACTGAACTGCTTGATATACAGGGTGATCCAAAATTATTGTCACATATAAATAGGCTTTAATTGCTTTAAAAAAAAAATCTAATTAGAAAATTGTATAGATACTCATGCTTTAGTAAGAAGACTGTGCGCTGGTTAGTGCTTTATGTTGTTTGGTTCTTTCTTTCTTTGTTGAAGAGTCAAAGTACTTAATTATTGAAAAGGAGCTGAGCAGAGCACGTGCTGCATTCCCACCACAGGTACCAGCACTGTCAGTTACTGCTGCCGCGGGAGAAGCACTGCAGCAGGGGTCACAGCAGCTAGGGAACCCTGACATGTCATTACACCAGGGCAGCCCCGGGGCAGAATTTCAGGTGGGACATTAAGCCTTTTTAGCTCCCACCTGCAAGCATGTATATTTAGGACGCTTAAAATATCACTGCTCATTTACTGCTTGTGGCAGCGAGTTTTTGACTTGTTTAGAGCCTTTTCCTAGAGCTGATCTCTTGAGACTCTGCCGTGGGGATGGAGGAGTCTTCTGCTGAGCCTGCCACCCATTTGGAACAAAAGCAAATGTTCTTGGTATTTGAAGGGTGTATGTATAGAGTAGCTTCCTCAATGCTGTGTACAAGCCTGTGCCTGTACGGCCACAGCAATGTGTATTGCAACCTTACCCGTTGTCTTATCACCAGATTCTTGCACTACTTGCCTGAGCAGGGACCTCTATAAAAGCATCTTCACTGATGCTTTCAGCCTTCAATTCTCTCTCAGCCTTCGTATCATAGTCCCCATGTGCCGCGTAGTGTGGAACAGGCACAGAGCGAGGTCCCCTCTCTTTTCTTTTACTTGTTGCTGTGCATGTTTTCTGGCAACATATCAGTTGCAGACAATGACCTGTTGCCGAGTCCTAGCGTTCCTTAGGCTTGCCAGACAAAAGGAAGGGCTGGGGATGCAGTGCATATCAGAGGTGTTGGGTTTTCTTTTCATTTTGGAGGGTGAAACACACACTGTGGGCTAGCGACAGCTACGCAGCAAGTGTTCTATATTTGGACAGAGAAATTCGATGTTTTCCCATGTCAGTCTTCCCATATTTGTGACTATAGCTGCAGTATAGAAACCCAAGGTCAGGCATCATTTGCAGAGTTATAGTCATACAGCTGTTCTGTGTAACTGGTGAAAGATGAAAACTCCTACAAATTTTAGCCTATTGCATGCAAAGGACCACCATCTCGTGCTGGGCTGTCTCCTGAAAGTTTTATGGGGACCAGGATTTTGCCATTGGTGTTCAGGGTTTGATAGGCATCTCATTTTCTCTCTGGAATACAAAAGTTAAATGTACCAGAAAGCATGTGTGCTCCGTCAACCCCAGGACCAAGACTTGTCATTTTTGCACCCACTGTCAGAAGGTGATCTTGTTTTGTTCATGTGAGCGCTTTCCCCTTAGCTGTAACAGAGGCTGGAGTGCAATGACTTCATATTTCATAACAGTGACTAATTAATACACGCATCACCTTTACAGTGATTCTTTTGGAATTGCCTGGATTCAGGATGGCAAAAGGGCCGAGACCAAAGTCTTGAGTAGCTGAAAGGTAGTTGTGCCTTGGGCATGAAATGGAAATAATCCTTATGTTAGGTTTATTCACTTATTCCAAGATGAGACTCCCAGGTATTAAGACAACCGTTGATTCCTGTGCTTCATCCGCTAAGGTAGTGTTATCTATGGACATCACTATCCTGAAATGCAATCAAATTGGTTTAGGCAGAGTTATGGTTATTTGTGGCAGTTTGAAAGCTGTGTGTAAAAGCTACAATAAGTATTCATCTGGCAGAGATGGAAGTGACCCTCACTGCCTTGTGAGGCTGACTGGTGGCTTGGTCACAGTTTGTTGTGCTCTCTGTGGCAGGCGTGTGAAAAGGACTTCATCATGAACCATGATCTTTATTTCTGGTAGCTGTTAACCACAGTACATTGACTACTCTAGTTACTCAGAGCTGAATGAAGCGTCCAGTAATGTTTAGTTGCTTCTAGGCATGACTTTCATCTGGAGGCCCCTTCTTTTCCACATAGCAGAAAGAACAGTAAGTCATCAAATGCCATCTTAGTCCTCAAGCCTCAAGCTTTACTCAAGCAAGAGTGGGAGCCCAGTAGCCCTAATTCCAATATAAATGTCTGTAGACAGGCAGGGAGACTTCTTTGTTTTGGCTTCATCCGTGCAATAATGGACATAAATGGATCTCTTTCTTAAGAAAATGCTAACTTTGAAACAATAATCTGTATCACAGGAACTCTGACACAAAAAATATTCCTCCTAAAATATTTCCTCTCCCTTCCATCCTGAAGAAGAGATTTTCAGGCAGGAGTATTGAAATAAAAAAGATATTTTTCAGTGCCAAACTAATAGTTCTTTTACTATTCTATCACTTGGGTAAATATTTTCATCTATGAGCTGTCAATAATAAATAGAAAATATCTAGGAGTTATCTTCCCTAGAATAAGATGGTTGTTTATGGGCATAAAACTGTTAGAAGAAAGCGTTCATATGTAATATGAAACTTCAATTCTGATCAAAACTAAGGGAAAGTGGGTGAAACAATGGGCTTGAGTTTGAGTATAGCTTAGGAAAGGATGTTTTTTCTACAAAACCATTTTTTCATTTTTTGGCTTGGCTGGAATTTAGCTAATTTTCTTTGTGGGGAGAGGAGACCTTTAGAAGAAATAAGGATTGAAAGTGAAAAGGTCCTTTGACCCGAACAAATAAAGTTTGTGTTTGTGTGTTCAACCACAGAGCTTAATGACAGAAGCTTTTTTCCTGGAGTACCTTTAGGTTGTTTGGGATATTAGTGGGGTAGTTGCCCTGCAGTGAATGACGTGGTGTTGCTAAAGAGAGAGGAGTGGAAGCAGATTCTTGAATTCTTTCTCCATCTGTAGGAGCCATTCATAAAGGCTGAATGGTGGGCATGTGTGCTCGCAAGCAACTGAAACTCCCATCTGCTTTCCCACTTCTAAAAATAACCTCTTGTTTGTTTAGACTGGGGCTGACTTCTTTGGTCTTCAATAGCCAGGGATATTGGTCACGATCACTAGCTGATACTTTAGAGCTGATCACATCACCAAACTACTTTGAAAAAAAGAAAAAAATGGTAGGTTTTTTCATTGAAATGATCTCTTGTCACATAATCCTTATTGGTGTGAAAAGAGTGACATTTAAATTGTAATTTCACATTAAAATTCTATCTGGAGAGCCAGTCAGTCAAGGACTTTGTGCTGGTAAAATAGGTTTCTGTGCAGTGTTAGGGCAAACAGAATTAAATGCCTGTCTCTTGAAGTGAAATCTCTTGTCCGACTGTAAGAATTGATGCTTATTTTTCCTTTTAATCTGTTCTTCTCCTTATTCTGTCAGCAAATGAAACTCATTCTTTGGCTAATAGAAATTTAATCGGCACAGGTGCTAATTCATTTGAGGATGGGAGGAGAGCATCCTTAAAACTGAAACCACATCCAAAAGGAAAGGCAAATCTCAGCCTGCCTGCCCAAGCACGGGGATCAGCATAGCTGTGTGTGCCAGGCAGAAGGGGCAGAGGCAGATTTCTCACTAGCCATCTTGGCTGGGCCGTGACAGGAGAGGCTGGGTTTGAAGAGAAAGAAAACACCTTTTACTAGACTGGCCGGTACCACTGGAAAATAGTTAAGTGGTGCCTTCAAGCACTTGGTTCCTTAACCTGTGGAGAAGTTGAAATCACGAACCCTATAAATATCCGCTGTGGCTGCTGTTAGTCAATAAGAATTTTTTCATTCATCCATCTGAGAGCAGGACACTGGTAATTAGTGACAAACAAATCACAAGTGTGGTTGAGATAGGTGTTAAAAAGCCTTATACCACAAGGCGATTTGGCTCGGATGCTTGTCCAGCAGCAGCCCTGGGCTACCTCCTGGCCTCAGTCTCTTAATTCAGAGGACACGTTGTGGATTTTCTCCTTTGTGAATGCCTGTCTATCTCTGTGACCAACGTTCTCTTTCTTAAAGAGAACTTTTTGTCAGAAAACAGTGGTGATAGTGCTTTATGTGGTAAATGACTTCATAGCTATGAGAGCTTTTCCCACGTGGAAGCTCCTTTATTAGTGGAGGAGGCTCAAAGTCATTAACTTGAGTGGCTCTAAAAAGGAAAAGAAGTTAGGAACTTAATGCTTGAAAATAAATTTAATAAACCTAATTTGTCTGTCATTCCTACACTCCCCCATATAATGGCAGATTGATTCAATTATTTAAGTTGTGATGCCAGCGTTAGTGCAATACATACCCACTGGTTAAATGATCAATAAGAGCCTATATATGCTGGATATGCCAGTATATTTTGGCTTAGATTTTGCATTTTCTAGAAAGCTAATGCTGCTTGTGAACTCCACGAGTGCAGGAATTTACCAGTTTCTTTCGCACCCTACTGGGCCTTGGGCTTGTAGGACAGGAGTATTGCTTCATGTCTCTGAGGCTTATTTTCTGTTCCTCTGACAGATTTTGTCTTTTTTTTTAGTTTATATCTTTATTTTCCTGGGGTGGAAAATCAACATCTGCTGTCTTCTGACAGAGAATAACAAGGCCATTGCAGAAATGCAGGAGACGTTTTTCCTTCATTTTGGAAAGAGGTCGGGGACTTCTGCCATTGCCTTAAATGCCTGTCTGTGAGCGTGTATCGGTGTGTGTGGTGTTTAAATGTAGATGTGTGAGGAGTATCTGACCCCCTCAAATCTACTGAATCGAATGAAAAGGGCGTTTGATCACGGCGTATGGCGTTGCATTAGACAATACAGCTCAGAAAGAGCTGCGGGCGCTGGGACGTTGGGGGTGTCATCGGGCTTATTTACACAAGGCAAGATGCTTGCCTGCATGAGGAGGCTTTCAAAAAGAAACTCTCACTGGTTTATTATTGTTATTTGGAGGCTTACAAAGCAATCTAACTTCACTAGGCAAAGTTTCCCACAGCGTGTGTGTTTTGTATCTGTGTATCTGTGTTTTGTCAATCGAGTAGATTGATCTTGAACGTTCTCGTTGAACATTATTTCCCCCTCTCCCCTCCTCCCTGGTGAAGTAAGGCAGCTGGTGTCTGTTCCCAGTGGCTGCCTGACAGTAGGCAGCAGCCCGGTTGCTTCAGGAGTATTTCATCCATAGGTGGACAGTGTAGAGATGAGAGCGCACGGGGTCAGGTCTTGGTTTGTGCTTCTGTTCATGCGTTCCTTGCCATACAGCTTATTCTACAGAAGAAAACAACCAAACAAAAAAAACCCAATAAACACTTGTAGATTACCGTTATACTTGAATAATTATGTCTTTAATTATTCTAATTGACATTTTTAATTAGATTGGAAGCAAAACTCCATTGGATATAGTGAGTAAATGAAAAATGATTGCATGTGTATTTTCATTTTTATTTAAACTTCTTAGTATTTTGCAAATCCGTGTATTCACTCCAATAAAGCCTGAAGAAGAAGAGTCCCAACTCTTAACTCGCATGCCGTGTACTTCCAGCAACTGCATGTGTGCTGCTTTCCTTTCCCTTGGATTTCCTTCTTGCTGTTGCTTACAGGCTCAAGCTTTGCTAGAAAATCTGTGTCTTTCCCTCAGTCAGTCTTAGGAGCTGTGAGGCAAGTGCATGCACCTGACTGGCATGACACTTCTCTGGATGTTAAAGTAACTTTGCATTTGGTAATGGGAGATGGAACCAACGTGCCTGTTTTCTGGAAGTCTGTGGCCAGTTCCAAAGTAGTTCAGAGAAGAAATATAAAATTACACGTCTTAAGCGAGTCTGAGTTCAAAAAGCATTTGTGTGTGTTTCACAGTAGAGGCACAAATGAGAGGAGAGTAGCAAAAATATTGAAATGCACATTTGAAAAGTGACTGTCACTGTATTTCACCAGCACTCAAATTTTCTAGCTGAAGAGGAAATTATTTAAGGATAATAATTTCTGTAAATAAAAGCCTTCCTATACCTTTTACACAAGCGTATGAAATTCTGCAAGACTCTCACTAGGTATGAGGATTTTTAAGCCCAAGTATGAGGCTTTACAGAACTTCTGAGGTAGAATTTCTGGCCAGAAAGAAACCTGATATACGTGATTCGAGTGTGAAAGTTCCAGCTCGAAATCTCTGCCCTGACTGACAAAGAAACGGGACTTCTACATCCCTGGAAGTGACCAACGTGTGATGCTGGCTGATACTGGGTAGGATCTCTCACTCTCGTTTGGAGCTGGCCTGCTTTGTATAAATACTCATTGGGTGAGAATCTCCTGCGTAGCCCACTGAGTATGGCCCTCATATGGCGTAATATGAAAACGATTTTGCGTGAAGAGCTCCAACAGAAGCTTAGTGTCCCACATGAGAACAGCCAGTGGCCTGCAGGTCTGCTTGAGTGTTGAGATTTAGATGTGTTTAATTACTTGAACATTGTTCTCCTGTGTGCCAGGTAAGCGTCCTGTTTGCATGGTGGTGACCGTTCTGGTAGGGTATTGGATATTTGAACTTTGTACTGGAAGAGTTGCATGGAACTACTAATAAATTTCTTCAGACACAGTCTAACTAAGCTCTTATAAAACTTCTTGCTTACGTTATTTTAACTTCACCCGTAATCTATGCATGTGAGTGAAACTGATGTAAACACTGATTAATCTTATTTTTAAAGCCTAATTTTAGGAAAACATATCAGACACTGGGCTAAGGATGTGTATTGGTTTTAACCTAATCAAATTAAAATAATTTGATTATTTCTATTTACAAATATGGTGAGAGCTTATAGGATTGCTTGTCCCCCCGAGGATGTGTTTGTACCACTTCACCTTTGAATTATTCAATCAAAGATAATTCTGAGATTTAAAAATGTGCTTTCCAGGTATCAGGTGGTACAGAGGTTAATCCTATTACTCTTTTATATCTCATCTGAAAAAGCTGATGAGAGTCTTCAATGTTGTGCTCACTACTTGCTGTGGAAAAGCCTATATTTAAAAGAAGCTGCTGCTGGTCTGTTTTCCCCACTAGAGGCCATTATCTGTTGCAATTTATCAGGAAAGATGAGATTCAAAGTGACATCCTAGCTGATATATTTTTATTCAGTTCTGAAAGTGACATTAATAATTGTTGCTAATTGCCACTTCTGAATGACCTTGTAAGTGATAAGCTACATTGCTATGTAATTATTGCAGAAGAGTGATGTTTAACTCTTTCATCTTAATTGCCATTTGATCAGCTCTTTGCATGTATGAACATTTCTGAACGCTGTTTGCTTAATAACCTTTCAGAGTAAAGGCCATTTATAGATCGTACACATGTAATCTAATGTTTTGCCATTCTATGATTAGCATTAATAGGACCAAATGGAAGAAGTTCATGAACAGTGCTGGAAGTGCTGGGATGTAGAAGTTGCTTTACTCACTAAAATAGTAAACTTCTTGGAGAAAAGTCACTTTAACTTCAGTGGTAGTAAGATGAAACCTTTGACATAAGTACTAATAGTCCACTTAAGTGGCTGTGCCTAGAGGTGTGGGTGCATGATGGCTTGTACAGAATCACCCCTTCTGTTCTCTACTGGGATTTGAGATAGCACCCATCGTTACAGTGTCTGTGGTTTGCAGTTCCTTCTGACATCTTCCTTTCAAAAGTATAGCTTAAACCTTTTATGCATGATGAAAGTATTATCTCCTTTTCTGTCTAATAGTAATTTTGAATTACTGAGAAGCTCCATGAAGCTGCTTTTTTTTTGTTGTTCTTTTTAAGCCAGAGCTGAATTTTAAAATATATTATACTATAAGGACAACCGTGTAAAGTATCCTGACCCATTAACTGGCATACCTGAGTCCAAAAAAAAATGTAGGGGGGAAAAAACCCCCACACCATATCCTGCCATATAATCCTTTATTATAACCACAGAATAAAATCAAACAGTAAATCCTCTTATGCCTTTAAATACCCTTACTGTACAAATAAAATAACCTTATGAGAACTGTAAAAATTACTAATCTTCATAGAGAGCTGGAGGAGAAAAGACAGTTTATAATAGCCTTGTAGTGCTATTAGTTTGTAACTGAATAAATGACGTATTTTGTTTTACTTTGTCTAAATTTCACTTCCAAAGCATTCAAGTTCTTGTTTCTGAGTGTGAAGAAGACTTTACAAAATAATCACATACATATTTAATGGCGCTGTTCTGGGAAGTGAAGGGGTTGTGCTGGGAATTTTCAAGAGGCAGAAAGAAAGTAAGGGTATCCTTACCTTTTAAAAGGTTATAACCTAACCAGAGAGAAGAGTGCCCACCAATTTCACTTGCAGTGTCTTTGCACAATTCTGACATCCACTTAGAATTGGTGAGACATCGATATATAGAAATGTAATCAGCTAAAGGATAATTTCAGTGGCACAAGAAATCAGGAATGAGATACGCTGCGACATTCTCCAGTCAGCCACCAGTACTCATAAACTGTTAGTAATTAATGCTTATTTGTCTGTCTGCAGTGAAGTGCATTGGCCAGCTTCTAATGTATCGCAGCACAGCAGACACGCTTGGATTGTTCTGCGGGGTCTGTGGATTTAAGCTTCCATGGCTGTCAGGGCAAAGGGTTTTGAGCAATAAATTCGCCTTTTTTAAAATCAGATGAAACTGTGGCTAGCTTTTTAAAACTATACTCTAAAATGGAAGCATTATGGAGCTACAACCCTCCCCCCCCCCCAAAGACACACTGTTTTCTGTGTTCTTATAACAAGTATATGTAATTTACTGTAAATGCATTCTTAGAACCACAGAAACACTGGTGGAACTGGAGAATTTGCTTGGTAGCTTGGACCTGGTACTTAAAGCATGATGTTTATCCTTCAGATGACTTAATTTTAATTGTTATAAAGCAGTGCTTGACAAAGCATACTAAAAATATTATTAGTGCTGTGTCTTTAATCTTCCTCTTCTTGCGCTCCTTTATAATTTCTCTTCTTGCACTGTCTGGCTGTGTATCTGAGAGCTACCGGCTTTACCATCAAATTCTTGTTTATGCTTGATTTTATGATGGAGACATTCAGCTTTATGAGTAATAAGCTCATTAAGCCTAGTCTGCATCAGCTTAAGCCGCTTTAACTCTAAGCCACGGAGATGTCTTTTGTGAGGGGCTCTCCAATCCCACAATTTGTTCCTGTAGAGCCTTAATTTTATCAATTTTCTGTGTGGTTTTTTTCATCTACCTGAAAGGCAATTATCAACCTTGTTCCAGGAGACTTTTGGAGCCTTCAGACAGGTTAAGGAAAGTATTTTAAGATTTTTGATCCTGGAATTTCAACAGATGATGATAAATGTAATTAAAAGTGATTAAATTAGTCTGCTGTGCTGGCCTTATGGACTCAGAATAAAGGCCAGTATTGGGCAGGCAGAGGAACAGGCTTAGTGCTTGACTTTGTTCGGTGGGATTTTTTTAGTTTGTTTACTCACTGGAGAAAAATCAGAATGTATTCATGTATTCAGAGCTGGCTACTGCTCCATCCTGTTTATAGCTATCTTATATAAGAGAAAAACAATGTTTTAAACTGGAGGTGGCTCCACATGGTAAGACCAAATGTGTTTCCTAACCCTGCCCCAAACCTACTGAAAAAATGGTGTGGGACTTGGGTTTTTTCTTTAGCTGCAGGGATGTGTTAAAATCCGTATTACCTGCTAATACACACACCCACTTGCTTATGAGTGGTATTTGCATCAACGCACATTTCTTTCCCGGTCCTGACATTTCCCTAAGTACAGAATATACAAATAAACAAAATTACTGTTTAATTGTCTAGCTTTTCCATAGGATTCAGATTAGTGTCATTGTAAGAAGAGATTTGTGATGCCTTATGCATTATTGATACTAGCTTGTATTCCAGTTTGATATTTGGATAATTTTGTCCTTGATGTAGATGTACCACAAGCTACTTTGTTATACCAGAAGTTCAGGCATACCTCAGAGTTTAGGATATGCCATCATCTTGCAGCGTAGGCAGGTAAATTCTATGCCTGCCATAGGCTTTCACTGGCCTCTTTGGAGAGTCTTCCATGTTGTCATACCATAGAATTGTCCAGATTGTCACAGAAACTTCCTTTCTTCTTTTTCTCTTCCAGTCCTTTAGTTAATTCCTTACTCTGTCAAAAAAAAAAAACAACAAAAAACTCAAAAAAACTGTGTGAAAAATTGACTTGTAGCCTTAGAAACATTACAAGGCTGTTGTGCCTGCTTTTCTTTCATGCTTTTCTTTCTTTTTTAAAATCTCCTATTCCTAATTTTCTGTAAAATGCAGATTCCCAGTCACCAATGTATTTGGAGACTAATTCTTTGAGTAGTTATTCAGAAAAAGGCCACGCACAGGAGCAGTGCTACTCAACAAGTGTTGATTTCTCAATATTGTTGTCAATCCTGTGCATCATTTTCTTTGCAGCCTCAATTGGGTAAGTTGTCAGGGTTCACGTGCTGCTGTGGATTGGTGCTAATCCATGTAGTTCCTCCTTCTAGATGGACAGAAATGCCCTGTTTGATAAGCCTTAAAATGCTTTGGGATCCCTTGAAATCAAGAGGAAGAGGATCATATAAAAGTGCAATGCATAGTACTGGTGGGCTGTAAGAGTTAAAGAATGTGTTGTGTTTTGGAAGACTCTCATTAAAGGAGTGGGTTCTACTTTTATAAATTATAAAAATGACTGTGAATGATTCACAGCTCAGTTATAATTATTCCCAGTGCTAATTATCTGTCAGAATTGTCTGAAGCACTGTATCAGGCATGGCTTGCATATGCATTACCTGTGTAATCATGAGGGCTCTGCTCCGCAAATCCTTCCTTTTGAGGGCTCTTCATACAAGCAGGCCCTATGATTTCACAGAAACTAATTAATCAGGGTAAGGATGTTCATGACTAACTTTTTGACTAGTTTTAGAACTTCACTCTGTGGGGAAAAACTTGAAAATACTTTACAGAAAAGGTTATGAAGTATTCATTCCTCACAGTCCTTCAATACTCACTGTGGACACCTGAGGACAAAATATATCTTTGTCTGCTGATTTATAGTCCATGAGAATTTATCCTGTCTCGTGCAAAGATGTTTTAAGACTGTCTTGTTTGTTTTTTGTTTTTTTGCTTTTTTTTCTTTTCGTTTTCAGCTTCTGGAAAAAACCAACAATATGTTTGAGGAATCTGATTCTGCAGCTACGAAAAGTCCTTTGCATTTAGCTGTAAGTATGAAACGTGTAAAGTGTTTGATCATTATCTCCTAGAATAATTCCTTAATCTCTGTCTTTGAAGCAGGTTTAATCATAGACTTGTTTTGAAAAAGCTGGGAAGGGATGTAGGCCTAGATGTGAAAAAAAAAAAAAACAGGTTCTGGTCTGGAATCGTTAATTAAGTTTTTGGCAGTTGAAGCTCTTGGTTCTTATTGACTCTTACATTCAGGTAAGAAAGAGACACAGACACTGAAGTGAAATTAAATGGAAAGTTGCAGCCTCTATTTATAACTAGTTTGTAAATTTGGGTCCAGAGCTTTGATCATGGAACGCAATACTCTGATATTCTTCTGGCGATGCGCAGAGTGCAAGAAACTGTCTGGTACACAGCAAGGTGTGGGAAAGCATGGTTAAACTCCAGCAGTGCCCTGGGATCATGCCATGGAAACCATGCTGTCAAGAGGAGATCCAGCACACGTCACAGAATAGTTGAGGCTGACACGGATCTCTGGAGATCAGCTAGTTCCCACCTCCGTGCTAAAAGCTCGAGCAAGTTTAATTTTTCTCAAGGCCATGCCCCGTGACTTTTTGATTATCCCCAAGCATGGAGAGTTCACAGCCTCCAGGCAATCTATTCCAATATCTGACCACCATCACAGTAAAAATGTTGTGGGGTTTGGGCTTCTTTTTGCATTAAATGGAATTTCCTGTGTTTAAATTCGGGACCATTGCCTTTTGTCCTGTCACTGGGCACCCCTGAGAAGAGTCTGGCTCTCTCCTTTGCTCCCCCCCAGGTGTTCATACCCATTGGTAAGACGCCTTTGAGCATTTTCTTTTTGAAGCTGAACAGTCCCACCCTTCTCCGTCTCTCCTCATACGTCTTTCGCAGACTGGCTCTTCACTGAATGTCCAACCTCACCGTGAAGCTGCCCTCCCCTTGGAAGGGAAGCATCTTGCTTACTCAAAAACACGGGCAAGTTTTAGTTCTGTAGCAATCATATCTCTGTTTCTCAGTCAGCTGGAAGAGCTCTGACCTGACCTTCGAATTACCCATGCATAATCCGAGGGAACAAGAGCCAAAACAGTTGAGTTAAAAGACTGAGTTTGTCGCCAAACTCTTCTCCCCATCTTTTTTTTTTTTTTCTGAAATTGGAAGACTGCTGAAAGGAGAGTGTCACTCCCAAGCCCAAAAAGGAGTTACAACCTGCACTGTCACCAACACAAATTCCTGTGCTGTGCTGCCCTGCAGCTGCCCAGACAGCAAGCTCATTTCCTCTCCAGTCCCTCTTGGGCAGAATCCTTGCAAGGACACTGCCAGTGGCTCTCCCTCGTGTATCTGTTGCCGATTAACAGCATTTCATTCACCTGAAACACCCCAAACCTACAGTTCTAAAATTAAAAAGCTTAGAGTTCAATTGCAGCTACCCAGCAGTGTCTCATGACATTTGTTTCAGACCCTCCCGTGTATTGGGGTGCCTGTGGCCATCCGTGCCCAAGTCTAGCGGTGGCCATGTGAATCTCTCCACGTGTGGATCCAGAAAGCCAGCAGCCTACACCGAAACACAAAGTCCTGTTAAATGGCTGATACAGCATAGTGGCCTCTGCGTACAGATGTTTGACCCTAGAATGGAAATAGGATTTAGAAACAAGGGGTGGACGAGCAGCTAACAAAATATTGACCGAAATACCTCTATCCTGAAGTTATTGTGCATAATTGTGGTCATGATTGAGTAAATGACTGCACAAAGCAAACCAACAGGAAGAAAAAGGTAACTTTATTATCCTTTCAAGGAGAGGATGGGGTATACAGTCTGCGTGGCACCTTCAAGAAAGAGACCTCACATTGTGTCAAAGATCAGGTTGTTTCTAGTTGTTTTCTAAGTAAAATCGTCATAAAAAAGAAAAGCTGTCAACTGGCATGGAGTATTATTTTCTGAGATGTGGGTTCCCCGTGCCCTAATCTCCCCTTGTATTTTTTCTGCCTTTGCATTTCTCTTTTCCTTAAGTAGTTTTCTTGGTCTAGCGGGGAAACAACTGTTCTCTGTGCTGTCCTGTTCTTTTGAACTTTTGACAACAGGCACTACGAGTAAGCTGTTGCCACCACTACTTAACCTTGAAATTCAGTGGCTCTTTGGTTCCTTCATGTTTGCATTTCTCTTCTGTTTTTATTAATTGCTTTGACTTATAGTTAGTAATACTAACTATATGTTAATGTAAGGAGAGGAGGGCAGTCCCTACAAAGATGAACGAAATGTTTCCAGTTTCTGGGGCTATCCGCTGGGGTTTTGCAATCTCACCTATTTGTGCTGTTGGTCCAAATGTGGCTGTAGGTCTGGAATTGCATCTGCTTGTCCACTGTAGTCATTCTACCAAATGATCCTGCTGGCAGGAACGCTCCGTGAAGCATCAGCTATAAACAGCAGGTCAAGTTTGTGTTTGCACAAAAATCTCTTTTGAGAAATGCTTTCTTTTAGTTGGAGACCAGCAGAGGTGTTGAATTTAGCACGCAGTTAGGTGATAATCCATGAGACCTGTCACCAGCATCACTACAGTGAACCTAGTTTTTGAAGCTAGCATTTCCCTGAAAGATACCATGGAAAATCCTTTCAGGTTGAAGAGAGAGTCATAAGGAATCAAGAAAACTCTGTAATTTCTATTGTGCTTAGGCGACCGTGTCAGTGATGGGTTTTATTTATGTTTTATGTGAAAATCTTTGAAAGAAGAGTTGTGTTCTTTACATGACACCTTTCATATTTCTAGGCCTATAACGGTCATCATCAAGCCTTGGAGGTACTTCTCCAGTCTCTGGTAGATCTGGATATTAAGGATGAGAAGGGACGCACTGCTTTGGACCTGGCTGCGTTTAAAGGACACGCAGAGTGCGTGGAAGCTCTCATCAGTCAGGGCGCTTCTGTCACTGTAAAAGACAATGTCACCAAAAGGACCCCCCTCCACGCTTCAGGTGAGTGTGTGCTTATGTTATGCTTCTGATATAAACCTTACACCACAGAAGCAGTTACCTTTTACTTCCCCGCTGTCCCTGTGCACATCTTTTCTAAATGGAAGAAGGAGATTTTGACGTGGACTGAGGACTGCTGCTTGTTTGCTCAGCTCCTATGGTTAACTCTTATCTTTCATTTCCTTGGTCTTTTTTCCTCTGTCCCTGTGGTTCAGTCGCCTCTCACACAGAATCCCATGTTTTTCCACACCACTGCTCTGCCCTTACCTGCTTGCTTCTACTTTACCTTACCTCTCTATTGCCACCTACTCTTTAAGAGGTGGGATGTTTCCCCTATGACACCTTCTCTTAGTAGTTCCTCGGCCAGAAAATCAGGGGAAGAGAGAACACTTGCCTCACTGCTTCTCCTAAGGAAGAAAGGTTGAAAATACAGGTAGGCTGTCATTGGTGATGAAATTATCCTGGTGTTCAACACCTTCAGCCTTTTGCAGGGGCAACACTAATAGAAATTCACCCCTTTTCAGACATTATCCGCCTCCTGAGCCGAACTTGTTGTTGATGGCAGCTTGCTCCATTCCTCGTGTGTTGGGTGTTAATTATGCAATGTGCATAATTAACTGGGAAATGTAGAATTTGCCATTTATTTAAAGGTTATTATTTAATATGTACCTGTCAGATAAATATGCAGAGATGCCAAAGGGAACGTTTCTCTTCTGGCTGTTTATCGAGGGGCTCAGTACAGCATAGCAGTGACATCTAGTGGGAAGTAAAATTAATACTTCATTGGGTAACAGTTCTCTTCAGAGCCAAACTTAATTGTCTTTCTGTTTATCTTTTAATCTTGCTTAGATTAAAATGCATATACATCCTCTAATACTACTTCACCCTGTGTGATATATAAGCGCAACCTGGAAGCATAAGGTCAAACAGAGTATTACCAGTTTTGTCTGTGGTACTGAAGAAAAGGTGTGTAGTAGATCTTCACACCATACTAAAAAATGCTTTCTGCCTTCTTAAGCTTTGCATCAGAACTGAGTAAAATACTCCCCACGGTACACTGATGGAGAGGGGGTTTTAGTTGTTTTTTATAAAAACACAAAATATTAAATCCAGCTGATCCTCACTCTGTTAAAACTGTTGATTTAATTACGTTAAATCAAGATCTGTGCCACTACAAAACTGGAGCTGTGTTGGTCGAGAGCTTTCCTATAGTCACTTCAAACATAGCTTGGAGTCTGCTGTGACTTTGTCTGGTACATCTCCACTACAGCAATGATTTTGCACTTAAAAATTTGGTTATAGTGACATAGGTTTCTTGTTGTCACAGATGAACTGTACAGTTTCTGCCCCACTGAGAAAAGTAAATGGTAACAAAGACATATTTTTTTGGCAGTTCGGACTTAAAATATGGATTTGTTGAATAGATCTGTTGACTAGAATTGAGCATATTTGTTGAATAGAAGGTGTTATTTTTAATAGGCACAATTATTACATGAATACAAATTCCGATGGGGAGGGGGTTCTCTTAGTTTCTTTAATTGACCCCATTACTGTTGTATGAGTGCCTTCTATGTAAAATCAGTAGGAAGATTCATTGTAGACTTTTCTGATCTGTGACACTTCTTGCTTCTCAAATTGAAATAAAAAATAATTAGAGATACAAGCAAAATGGTCTTTAAATCCACAGTGAAGCAAAGTCAGTTAGGTGTGTATTAAAAAAAAAGGGGGCAAAAAAACCCTACCCTACGTAGGGTAGAACATATACCTTAAGCAGAAGGGAAGATACTGCACAGACAGATTGAATATTTGAACTCTTAGTAAAGGAAACAGATCACTGTCATGAATTTGGAGGCTTTCAAATGTGAGGTAAGTGCACTTTGGGTAAATATTCATTAAGACAATGTTTAGAACCTTCCACTCAAGAGCTATGCAGAGTTCTGTGAAAATTAGCTCTGGAGTAAAGCTTCTATCTCCAACTATTATAAAAAGCCACTTGCAATCTGGTATTTTTTATTACCGTGTTTTGTAACAATGTTTTAGCAAAGAATGATGCCACCTACCGGAAACTCTGCGTGGTGCCACTGCAGCACTCAGCTGCAGTGCAATGCAAGTCTAAGAGGTAAATTGGCATTTTTTGAGAAATCAAACAGAATTCTTGCTGAATTAATCCCTTGAGTGACAGTGTGCATTTACACACACAAAAATGAGTACTTGCATGTGCAGTACTGTGCAGTGGAAAGAAACAAGGCAGCGCCCATCCCCTTAAAGGTGCTTGCCTTCATTCTTTCTAATTGCACAAGTACAGCTGCTGAACAGGGCAGTTAAGGAGACCTGCAGGGGTGGATTGGATTACTGGATTCTGCAGAGCTCTGTTTAGTAAAGGCATTTGTGACTTTAGTAGAGAAATCACCTAATGAAGTATTTCTTTTTTCTGTCTGTCCCCCTGAGAGAACAGACTTCCTCTGACCTCATCACACAGAGAATTTCCTTAGCCTAAATTACACGTTCCCGGTATGTTTTTATTACCACCAGCCTTTCCTCTGGCTAGCTTGGGGAATCCATTGCTAATGTTCCCCTAGTGTTATGGGCTTGTAGCTCTGTTGGCAAAACTAATGTTCCCTGCAGGGTCTGTGATGCTTAGCAATCGCTGGGGCAGCTCCTCAGAGTTTTTGGGAGTATCTGTTTTAAAACTCATTTACCAAAAGCCTTTTCAGACGTTGGTGTGAACAAGTTATGGTTTCTCTTCCTCCTGCTGGGAGAAAGAACAGACCGTGTGGGGTTTTTTTTTCCCTAAGCCAGTGACTCATCAACCCTGCAGAACTGTTTACATGTTATGTATATGGCATTACTTAGTCGTAAATAACTAAAAACGTCTTTTATTTTTCTGGGTAGAGCAACTAAGATTATTTTTGGATGAGTGATTTAAATGTGATGATGTGTGCCCGTTTCTCTGCCAGAATGATGTGACATAGGTGGTGTCCAAGGGCTTTGCCTCAGCCCACAGGCTGTGGGCAGCGTGAACGCATGATGTGCTGTAATATGAACACAATCTATATCTACTGAGTACATGAATTATTGTTTTTCAGAGAAGAAAAAACTGTTGTCTTCATCCCATGAAAGGCTGAAGCCTTTAAGCCAGCTGACACACAGATGGGTTAACAGTGTCAGGCCCCGGAAAACATAGTAATTAAGAATGGTTTTCCAATAGCAATGGGTTACATGTTAAAAACCAAACCCTGTTTTTGAGAAGCAGCTGTGGCTTCTAATAACGTTAAATGCAAAAAGATGGAAAAACCCAACGGGAATTTTAGTCTTTGGTGTTATGTGCTGTTATTAATATGACACTTGTATCATTGGTCATACTTTGCAAATGCTTCTTTTTTCACGGCAGAACCAAAGAACTTGCTTGCAGAGTGCACACAAAATCAGTGAGCCCTGCCGATGTACTTCCTCCTGCCTTCTAAAGCCTATCTGCCTGCTCGGTCTGAGGGAATTTGAAATGTTGTCTGGCATAGTAGAAATCTTCTCAGTAGTGAAAATCATGATTTCTGTTTTGCTCATTTTGGATTTTTGTATGTAAGAGAACTAAACCTTGTCTTACTGAGGTCAGGGAAAAAACAGGTCACCATTTCATCAGCACAAGTTAAATTAAAATTGTGGGAATATTAATTTCTTATACTGTGAAATATTTTCCTTGTATATAACAAAATTTTTTATCCATAAGCATTCCAACAGAAAAGTATCTGAAATTAAACATATTTTAATTAAACATACTTTATTTTTTTTATAGTCATTAATGGCCATACACCTTGTTTACGATTGTTGCTAGAAGTTGCAGACAACCCTGATGTGACAGACGCCAAAGGACAGTAAGTTTGCTTTGTGATGGTTTTTTTTCAGCTCTATGGTTCAAATAGCATCTCAGATTTCTCACAATTTATTTGAAATACTGTATTTCCTGCACTTCTCCTTACAGAACTTGGCAGAGATTACAAAGTACGCATTCAGTTGATCTAAGCCATGTGGAAAGGATTATTCATTAATCTTAGCCTCTGCTTCATACTTTAAACAATTCTTCATAGATGCTGAGGGCCAGATTCAATAAAAACTAACAAACTCCTGAGATGTTGCTATAGAGAGTCTTTTTCTTTCTACAACATTGCTATTTCAGGGTTTATTTGGTATATTAGGATGGTGCAGTAGGACAGAACGTTTATTTGAGGTGACACATGCATCTGAGACGTTCCTACAAAAATTTCACTTCTTGTTAAATGACAGCTATAGAGGGAGAATAAAGTATATTTTTAAAGCAAAAATGTGAATGGTTAAAAAAACTCATTTGGGGTGCCTGGAACATATCTGACTGTAGAGATAATTTTAAATGGTATTAGTCTTATGTAAAAATAGAAGGAGAATAGATCTTTTTCAGAAAAAAATGGAAGATAAGTTAGTCCAAATTTTGGCTTGAAATTTCCTCATGTCCCTTTATCCCTTTTAAGCAATTGCACAGCAGTTGCAAAAGAAATGCTCTGGGTGGTTGTCATCTTGGTAACTAGCAGGGACATTCATTCACAACACTTGGGTCTTCTAACGCTCCTGTGTTGCTGGAGGTGACAATCATTGTAGGCTATTAAGAAAACATTGTCTTGAATGACATTGCTCTGTAAAATGCTTACAAGTGAGATTCTTTCTGTTTTAGTCATGGTAGTTGGCTGTTAAACATCTTAATAAAAAGGTCTTCACTTAGGTGTTTTATAGATGAGTATGGTGAAAGAGGCTTGTGGGTAGGAATGGAGAGAAATGCGGGTCTTCCTGATTTCTCTGTTCCTGTAAGTTAGCGGTGACAAGTGGTGTGTCATTTCATTGCTGTGACTGGTTTGTTTTTGCTTTTTCTAGAACCCCACTAATGCTTGCAGTGGCATATGGGCACATTGATGCTGTTTCTTTATTACTTGAAAAAGAAGCATCTGTAGATGCAGCTGATCTCCTGGGATGCACAGCTCTACATCGAGGGGTGACTTAATTTTTATGATTCTTAATTGTTTGTTTTACTGTGACTACAATTCACTTATAAATACAGGGATATTGAATGTAGGGAATACTGTAAATGATTTGAAACATGACCAAGCACAGTCAATGAAGTAAAAAAGCAGGACAGATCTGCTCTCAGTAATGCTCTGCTTTTGATTTTCTTTTACATTCGCTTTAATTAATTAGCTAAAATACTGATTAGACCATTTTTTTCTTGGCTTTAGATATTTTACAATGGCAATCATTGTTCTTATAACTGACCTCCTTATGAATTCTGAAAATAATTTCTTTAAAAGAATTGCTCAGCAGGGTTTTTAGTTTTTCTTGGGGAGGACGGCGTAAATAAGTAAGCCTTGAGTTTTTTCTAGAGGCAGAAATAAACTCGAGGCCGATCTAATCTTTTCTAGGAGTCAGCTTCTTACCCAGTGTGAAGTTGATGCAAGATGTGATATTTATACAGAACTGTGTGACAACTAGAGTGAGCAGTTCAGCTTAGGAGTCCAGCACGAGTCCATAATAAAAAGCTACAGCCACAAAAATTCTGTTCTGTACTGCTAGCAGTACATGAACATGCCCAAGATACCAAGGCTAACCTATGTATGATACAGAGGTCACTGATAGTAGCGAGCCGGCTGTTAAAGCAGCTTTTCCTATCTCTGATGATATTCTTGATCCTTTTTTTCCGCAGTTCTTCTCTCACATTCATGTGTAGTTTTGAGAAGCCAGACTCAGGTTTCCTGAATGTCACCCATTGTTCATCTGCTTCCTTAGTCTTAAACTCCTCCTTGCCTTTGTGCCTCACTTAGCGGAGTCTCTCCCACCGACTAGGAATCAAAGCCTTTGAAAGACAGCACCAAATACCTTTCAGCGTATCAGTTACCAGAGGTACTCATGGGACCAAAGGAGCTTTCATCTCTGCCTTCTGAATCCCACGCGGGCCGTTTCACGTTCACGGGCATCAATCATATTCCGTATTTCCTGGGCAAGAATCTGTATTATGTCAACTTCTTCACTCATTTCTTTGTTGTCAGATTATGACCGGGCACGAAGAGTGTGTTCAGATGCTGTTAGAGAAAGAAGTATCTATTTTATGTAAAGACGCCAGAGGCAGAACACCTCTGCACTTCGCAGCAGCTCGGGGTCACGCCACTTGGCTGAGCGAATTACTGCAGATAGCACTTTCAGAGGAGGACTGCAGTTTGAAAGATAATCAAGGTTATACACCGCTGCACTGGGCTTGTTACAACGGTAAGGTTCTCCCGGTGGACTTTTGCCAAGTTCAGATTTGGCCTCGGTTTTAGGGGAACATGATAACAAAGCAGCCTAACACTTGGAGAAGCTTGAAACGAAGAGGCAGATCGTCTCCCCTCCGCCTGCCCTCGGCAGTTACCATTTCCCGCGTTCACTCTTCAGTTCAGAAGCCAGGGAAATCCCAGCAATTCCTCCCAGTGGCTTCCCACCTCATTTGCTCCCCGTCGCGGGAGGCCAGGGTGAAATTCTGTTTTTACTGATGTCAGTAACAAAACGGATTTCTGTGGGGCCAGGAATGCTCCTTTGAGGTGTCACCTTCTTATTTATTGATGCAAGAGACCACGTGAATTGATAGATATTCCGAACTGAACAGATAATCCTAAACTGTATAATCTGAATTTGCTGCTTAATATAAGGATAAAGCTTCCTAATATCAGCATTTCAGACCATCTTTGGAGACATGTAAGGCAACATACATCACATCATGTAAAAAAGACTATTTTTTCCTTTTCTTTTTTTCATTAAGTGTTAATATTAGTTTGGATCTACCTTGCTGCTGCCATTATAAAAAAAGTTAAATCTATTTATAATTTTCTCACATAAGAGAATATATACACGTGTTCAGCTTCGACCTTAGTGTTAAATTCTAATCTGTATAAGACTAATATGAATTAAGTGAATTAATTGCTTTATGCAACACTGTGAAATATCTCATCTCTTTTAGGTCATGAAAACTGCATAGAGGTACTATTGGAACAAAAATTTTTCCGCACATTCTATGGTAATAGCTTCTCTCCATTGCACTGTGCCGTGTAAGTAGAAATCTCCAGTAACAAATGCTTTAGGATATGTCTGGAAAAAGTAGCAGTATGAGAAGAAAGATTTATTTATTTTTTTTTTTTTAGATTATTTGCATGAGCAAATTTAAAGCTGATCATAAAACTGGGCTTATACTTCTGCTGGAAAAAGTGGCAGAATAAAGAGTATTTTTGCATAAATTTCATACATTTAGACTATTTCATGAAATTCTGACTTTTAATTAAATAGGGGCATTTCTGCTCCCTTTCTTTTTGCTTGCTTACAACTACAGACCTAAGCCTGTTTTTCACACAGGCTGGAACTTCATAGCTCTTCCATTCTTAGGCCATGACCTGGGCTATAGTGCCTCGGTCTGTTTAAGTATAAGCTTTTGAGGTTCCTTTGAAACCCAATGGCTGAAAGTTAAGAAATTTGTCAGAATCAAGATTTTTGATATTTTATTTTTTTTTAGCAATAGGGACAAAATGTTTAATGAAGGAAGGATTTGAAATAACAATCTATGTCACGCTAGAATCGTGTTCTACGCAGGCCATGTTTTTTTCCAAGGCATTCACAGCTATTTTCCAGACTGATCTTCTTCATGGTCTTTTTTCCTTCTGAGAGAATATCTGTCTTGAAGGTTTGGTACTTCTTACCCAGGTCCTAGCCAAAGGGATTGTTTGGTTACAGGGGCAGACTCTGTACCCATCAAGTTTTTGTATTACTTACAAACAACAAAAAGGTGGTGACTGTTCTGAGTTATTCATCTTCTTCCATGTGTGTATTTTACATATACTCCTTATTCAAATAAAGCAGTATGTTTTCAAATAGGAAGGATTCTAATAGAGCAAAATTGTAACTTTTCATAGCATAATTGCAAATGCATTTTTTTTAAAAATGCAAGATTACTTTAGTTTGTAGGACATAGCATGCTTATTGAAACATGTAAGGCATCAGAAGAGTAAGGAATTAAGCACTGAAAAAACAAAGGCAAACCCTCCTAGTTTCTGCCAACAGTTAGAATGACTGTATTCTGTTCTATATTCTATGACAAAAATTAATGTCTCCCAGGAGTAAGGATAGGAGTTACTATTGTGTAGGCTTCCCTTCTACAGTCCACACCACTGGAAAGTAGAAAAGTAATTTGTCATGTATCAAACTTTGAAATTATAAAAACCCCAATATATTAGAGAAATAAAAACATATGGAAAGCACTGTTTTTACTCTGCTTAAAATCTGAAATCCAAATTTCGAGTGACGGCTTTGAAATATTTGTTTTTTCAATTCTTATATTCTTTTAAATGAGTTTGTAATCCTCAAACTCGTTAAAAAGCTGTGCAACTTAAAAATGCCTGCACATTTTAAATTAAAAGAGCTGCTGATCCAGCGTGGGTGTATGTAGCTATACTATATTTCCAATACTGTTACTAAACACTGTTCATTTTCATAATGAAATGAGACAAATTAGCAATAACCAGAAAGAGAATTAATTGAGTACATCCACCAAGTAAAAATATTAAATGTGTGAGTTGGAAGAGATGTGGGCTTCAGTGCCTAAAACATTAGAATAAAGCATTCCATATGTAGTTTTCTATGACTGAGTGATTTCCAGATCCAAGTGTTTGACATTGAGACTAAATGATTTTAAGGTATTAAGGTTTTAATCCTAGGTTTGTGCTACACTTTCAATTACCTTTGCGCATAGTGAATTAAGAATCAGCTTTACTTTAGGAATTCATAGTAGCAGATGCAGTTTGGTTAAATGGAGAGATGATGAATTATCAGAAACGTGACTGAAAGCATTACGGCAAAGGTATGTTAGGATAACTTATGAATAAGCAATAAGAAATATTAATGGGAAGTGAAATAAATTAAGGTTGTAAAGTGGGAAAAGATGTAGGCTTTCTACCTGTTTAAAAATGTCTTTTCTTTGGCAGAATCAATGATCATGAAAACTGTGCATCACTGCTCATTGGAGCCATCGATGCCAGCATTGTCAATTGCAAAGATGACAAAGGAAGGTAATAGTTTCTTAAACAAATTGCATTTCACCTTCATGAATCCAGCTAGTATTTTTCATAATTCTTTCCGAACCTCTGGAACTAATCCCTATCTGATATGGTTAAGCTAAGACTTGTCTTACTCTTTCAGACAGCAGTTCACACTGCAACAGAGTTAAATGGTGGCTCACTTGAAGCTAGAATACTATGAAGTATTTAATTTCATAGTACATATGAAAAGAAATAGAAAAGAAATAGTATTTTGTTTGTTAAGAACAGCTATGACTATAGGCTGTTTTCGTGAACCAGGTTTTTTTGTTAAATATTTAAACGCATTCATCTTTGCTAAATGGAGTGATACAATGTACACATAGAAAAGTATTTCATTAAAAGCTTTAATGTTATGCTAGAATTCTCAGGGCACACAACTCAAAACATCTATGCAGCAAAATAACACTCATTCAGCAAGAGATATGCATTTAGACAAATCCTTAATTTGTCACGTTGATAATCTCACTATGTGTGTGTTTATACATATTTAACTAAAATTACTGAAATTCTAGAAATTGAATACTCATTGTTTCTATTAATTTAAACAAAATCAAAACCTTCAGTAATGGTGATTACTTACTCCTATAAGGGTAAGATCGCCTCACCCTTACTGATAAGCAAAACCTGAAGTAACACTATGAGCTGTGTTGTGTACCAGCTATCTTTCATCTCTATTAGTTACAATTCAGACCCGAAATGCCACAGGGAGACAGCGAACAAATTCTAGTGTCATCTCAGTCTTGTGGAAACCGATAACCTTCAAAGCGGATAGAATTCCTTCTGCCTTTTATAGTAACACTGCTATTGTAGCTTGTTCTTGCAGTATTTTTGACTATAACTTAAAATACTTTGTTTTTTTTTAAATAATGGATCTGTTCCTTTTCTGATAGTTCTTACCATCTTAGACTCGTTAAAAAAAATAAAATCAGATGAATAAGAATGAGGGATTTTACTACTTTTCATATTACGCAATGTGCTCCATTAAAATAAATATGCTGCTGGTATGAGATTCTCTACAGTATCATATCCACCTTATGCTTCCCTTTTTTTAAAGTTTATACTGCACCAGGACAGAGACCTTAAATATTATTTAACTTACTTCAGGTGCTGCTACTATAACACTGGTGAGAACTCAAAGTTTCATAGGAAAAAAAAAAAAAAAATTAAAAATGTCTTGCACTTTCAGGTTCTTGGGAAGGCAAGTAAACAGGAATCTTGTCATTCTTTAGCAACAGCTGTGGTTGTGTTTCTTTCCCCCCAGAACGCCCCTTCACGCGGCAGCCTTTGCGGATCACGTGGAGTGCCTCCAGCTCCTCCTGAGTCACAGCGCACAAGTCAACGCTGCGGATCACGCAGGGAAAACACCTCTCATGATGGCAGCTCACAACGGCCACGTAGGTGCTGTAGGTAAGTACATCCTTGCCTCTGTTCGTCTTAAAGGGTGAGTGCTACTGCGGTTACTGTCCCAAATAGGTAGTAAACTAAGGAAGAAATATAAATTGCCTGGATGTCTGTAAGAAGCTACCTTTCCATTTGTAAAAAAGTTTTTTTTCCTTCTCAGTCATTGTTTTTCAGCAGTGTTGGTGAACATTTGCAATAACAAACTGAAGTCTTATTTCCTACTAAGAGCCCACTGTAAAGAGGATGGGGGCAGTAATAATTCTGTTCTCTTGCTTACTTCCTTGACTTTAATGGAGCCGTAAAACTGCACTTGTGAAAATGATTGTGTAACCTTTTTTCCCGCTCTATTATAGGAAGCACTGTTCTGGAAATGGCAGGTATCAGCAGTTGTTTTTCCAGGCTGGAGTACAGACTGTAGACATACAGACTGGGGTCATAGTGGCTTAATGGAATTCTCTTTTCTCTAGCTTCAACAGCACAGACTGCGCCCTAAATTCTTTATATGCACTTCGTCCTCTTAAAGCAAAATCCACAGTTGTTCTCAGGAGAAGATGATTCAGGCAGAACTTGCTGATCTGCAAATGGGGGAAGTTTATAAATAAATTAAGATTCATATATGTTTGATAGTTTGGGACACAGTGAAGGAACCATTTGCTATGCCTTTGCCTGCTGATTAACTGCACAAGATTAGGCTGTCCTCATTCATTATTTTCACTTCATGTTCATAAAATTTACATCACATAAAGGCTTAATTGATTAACATCTATGCACACATATACTGAAATAGTGATTTTTTTTATTTTTTTTTTCCCCCTCTATTTTGACATGTTCGTCTGCCCATTGGGTTTGTTCGTTGATTTCTATTCTCTACCTCAGACTTTTTGGTGAACATTGCCAAGGCTGACCTGACGTTGAAAGACAAGGAGTTGAATACATCTTTGCACTTGGCTAGCAGTAAAGTAAGTTGAAGATCTCTGTATGCTACTGTTCTCTTCACAGTCTGTATGTATGTACATGTGTGTTTATGCTCCTGAAATTATTTCTGCAGTGGAGATGTGATAGTTGAACTTGTGGTGAGGAAGGGAGCATTGTCCCAAGCTTTTTCTCCAGTCTGTTTCAAGGCTCAGGAAATTCAGTAAATTTAGTAAGATGCCTCTTACGACATACATAACATAAGGAAGGGAAACTAAGAGAAATACTGGAAAATCCTTTGAGATTTTACCCAATAATCTCACTGTAAAATCGCTTAATGTAGGTTCAGTGGCAAAGAAAAAAAAAAAAAAGGTATTTATTCTTTTTTCTTACTGTCCAATTTCTGTGGAAGGAACCCCAAATTTTCCTTTATGCTCTGGAGCAGTAAAAGCAGAGGCATTGATTAGATCTGTGGTGGTGTCTTTTCCCACCCTCTTAATTCCAATTGCTACTGCTGTCAAGAAAAAATGCCCATGGGATTCTGTCTCCTGGATGTTTTCTTTTGCTCCTATCCACAGACTGGATTCCAGTGTGGTAGTATTTCTCCAGTTTCTACAGACACGTGAGCCTCACTGAACTCTCAAGGTCCTTTAGGCAGCTCTTCACCTGCCAGGGCTGCAGGCTTGGCATCTGCAACTTGCTCTGCTGAAATAGTGTCAGAAATAAGGCCCGGATCTGTACTATTTCCAAAGTTTCATTACTAGAGCTCTCACACTGAAGGGATTTTGTAGTAGCTTATTAATTATACAGAAAGGCATTCAAAAACCCAGAAAGTATAGTATCGGGTTTTGAGATTAAACCACCTCTTTCTATGTTACTATGTAGTTCTAATAAAGAATCCACTGAATGTGCTCTCAAGAGAAATAGCTGTCTTCTCAGGAAGCTGAAGAGGTGAATTCATATATAATGAAGGGAGAGTTGAAATACAGGTGAATGTCTAGATTTCTAAATGTGCTAAAGCATCCTAGCAGTGGCAGTTTGTAAATGGATTTTAAGGCTCCTACAGTTCACCTGCTACACATCCTTATAAACTGAGTAGCATGCTTTGTGTTTCAAACTGAGTTATTATATTTCACTTTTATATGTAACATTTCTTTTGCCTCAATTACAAACTCCGCAGCAATCGAACAGTATTTGTTATTTTCCCAACTACAGGGTCATGAAAAATGTGCCTTGTTAATACTTGACAAGATACAAGAACAAAGCCTTATTAATGCAAAAAATAATGCATTGCAGACGTAAGTATAGCCTGATCCTTTCAAGTTCAGTTGACCTAACAGAAGATCCTGATTTAGCATTTCAAATTAATGTCTCAGATTTTTTCATAGAACAAAAAAGTCAATTTCTGATTTTTTTTAAGTGATTGCCCTTGAAAAGACCAGATTTGTATTGCATTTTCACTTTTAATTTTGATTCTTTTGATGCCAATTCTATACATGGTCTGGTGGAAAAATTATATGAGGTCATTTATTTAAAGACTATATCAAAATGTCTATTAATCATGTGAATGTGTAAGCATATTTTTGGCGTTTTTGAGCTTCACCTTAAATCTAAATAATGTATTTAGCCTTAAGGTGATACATTTAATTTTCAGAAGGTTTTTTTAGGTGGTGTTTTATGTGCAACTCCAGTCCATAGCATATATTATCAGAACCATCAATATTCTTACTCCCGCTGCAACTGACTGGTATGGGGGAATCTTGCAAGAGAAGGTTCAACTATGAGTTACGGTGGCAGATCATCTAATGCTTGCAGAAGAATTCATTCCATCCTAGCCCTTTTTCCTCCCGTTCCAATAAGAGATAGTTTTTCCCGTCCCACTAGCTGTCCCCAAACGGGAGCATTGGGTGCTGGCCCGGGAAGGGAGCACACCAGTGGTTAGTTTTAATTTCCAGCTGCTCTGCAGTAACAGAGATTAGCAATCGAGTACGCAAGGATAAAAAGGCAATATAATAATTTTGACCAGTCTGTAGTAGCCAGAATGAAGGACGGAAAAAAGGCATCTTCAGTCTTAGATTCATTTTCCTTTTACATGTCAATTGTGTGCTGCAAACAGTGGAAAAATGAGAGCTTTTTAAAGAAAGCCTTTAGACTGGAAAGCATTACGCAATCTTTGTGAATGTAAAGGTGACTATATTTGTCTTGCATACGTGCTTTACAGATGTGGAACATGAGGATTATTTTAAAGGCTGTAATATAATTTAATGTCTACAATGTAATTGTAATATTCAAAAAAGGAAAACATTCTCTTTCTGAGGCTGGGTATGCTTTAAGAATTACCTTATCTTTTTGGAAAGTCTGATTTAAACTGAACTTGAATCTAGTTGTTATGCTTTTGTAGACCTCTCCATATTGCTGCACGGAACGGCTTAAAGATGGTGGTTGAAGAGTTGCTAGCCAAAGGGGCATGTGTCCTAGCAGTAGATGAAAATGGTAAGTAAATAATACACTTTGACAATCTTCAGTAGAAGCCAACAGGTAATTTTACAACAGACTGAAGCAATAGATTTAAAAGCTGATGATAGACATCATAGATGCTTTTATCCTTCCAAGAACAAACAATAAGCTGTGTGAGTACCTATTAAAAAAAGAGATACTATTTATTTTTAATATAAAAATGTATTCTAAACATCACAGCGGTCCCTTTTACTGTTCATTTTGCATGTACTGTCAACAGCTAGTCTTTTTTAATGCTTGAGTGCAGTGGTAACTTGAATTTCCTAAACATGCAAGTGGCACCGGATAATTCTGACGCCTTGCAGAAGAATTAAGGATTATGCATTCAATCAGCGCATGTTTTAATGGGTAGGAAGAAAACCATCAACATATGTTTGATTGTGTTCCAGTCCATTCTGAGATCAAAGCTTGTCCTTACCAATTGTCTGACCTAATCCAAGATGCAAGTAAATTGCTGTTGCCTCATAAAATACATGATTGGTTAATAAACCTGATAATTTTGTTTCAGTTCTCAATGAAGTTCTTCCCTAAACATTATAAAGCCCATAGGGGGCTATGCTTCTATAATTAATGTTTTCAAAAATGTCTTCCTGAAATAAGCTGGTCTTTCTTACAATACTGACTTCATGGCATTAATGTAACAATCTTCCCATATCTGTAAAGTAACAATAATAATACTCACCCATCATTGCAAGATATTTGTGATCTATGGATGAAAAGAACTGAGTGGTGAGTTACTATTAACCAAATGCTACCTAGATACACATGCATGAATGAGTTCCACTGAAGTTACCTGGCCCTAACCTCATTTTAGAGATAAGGGACAGAAAAATGAACTAGACTAGCTTCATACCACAGTTCTTATTATTAAAACTGTACATACAGATCCAGCTAATTTGCATGTATCTAACAAGGGAAAATTAAGTTTAAATTTGGTACATATTTAATTTTTCTAAGAACAACTGCATATGGAGTTTAAAACGGAGAAATTTTAGAACAATCTTAGTATGTGCAACTCCAAAGAATATTCACACTTGGAACTCAGTGGAAGAGGAAATCCCATTTAGGATATGCATGCACTGCAATCAGTGCTTAAATGTGGGTAGAGTGCTACAAAACTGTACTCAATTTCCCTACCAAACTCACCTACACTGTGGGTGTTCTCAGCTTACTTGAGGCAGGAGGAGATCAGCAGTGGCCATTGCCTCAGATTGCTGTTGCTGCAGCATTTAAGATTTAGCCATCTTCAAAAGAGTTTGTTTGCTCTTAGTATAAAGAAGGATTTGTTACAAAGTGCTGGAACGCTACACAGCAGCCTGCAAAACCTATAGCTAGCAAGTGTAACCAGCATACTGGTTTCCAAGATTCCTATATGTGAAGAGCTGCTTTAGGGGCAGCACGTGGACAGGAGCCACATTAAACTGCAGTGAAGACAAATTTTCAACACTCTCCCCAGCTCTTCATTTTGCTGACATCTGTAGAATGTTAACTTTGTATTTAAAGCATATGCCATGCTTTCTGAATAGTCCTTATTCTTCTAACATAATATAAATTTGAGTAACTAAACATCCACGTAGTCATACCTGGATACGTGTACCACATGCACTAGTCTCTTATCTCTCATAATTTAATTCCTAAATCAACCACTTCCTGAGTTGAGGAGATACTCGACTAATCAGCCTCTAAAATCATTCACTTATTATTTCAAATTGGTTTTAAACTAATATCTTTCATGTTTTAATGAAAGTCATTGTTCTCAGAATGAGACTTGTTCATGCGCACAGAAACTGAAGCTGGTTTCTGTCCCTGTGGCTGTACCCCCGTGTTGTGTATTCACCACACTGTCTGTGCTGTACAACTGTGTTCAGCGAGTGCTTCTATTCATATTGTGAAGTCTGTTTGCTGCCTGATTTTTAAAAAAAAAATCAACAGCGCTTGTTGTGGTCACAGTGATTTAAATGCTCCATAAAGTGTGTATTTCCCCAGCATGTCTAATTTAAAATAAGTAACATACCCCTGTTGCCTGGCATGATTGAAACTGAACATACATCTCCTGCATATGACGTCATCTAGAGATGTATATGAGGAATGCTCAGTGCCATTCTCAGTACCCTTAGTACTAACCATTGCCTTGTCTGCATTTGTGCCCAGGTCATACGCCAGCCCTGGCTTGCGCTCCTAACAAAGACGTGGCTGACTGCCTGGCACTCATTTTGGCTACCATGATGCCTTTTTCTCCTTCCAGTTCAATGACGGCTTTCAACTTCGTTTGTTTTAAAAAAGACAATTTGGGCAGGACGCATCTCTGCGATGGCTCCAGTATGGGTAGCATTAACTCTTACGACAAGCCCTTGAGTAATAACATAGGAACAGAGGATGGGTACAATGAAAATGATTCGGATTCTGAAACATTTTGACTTTTTGGTATTCAAAAAGTTTTTTCCATTATTATTTCATTTCAGCTTTACTTTTGTCTTTTTAAACGGCTTAAATCCCGCAGCTATAGTCTTAACTATTATTCTTGACAAGTAGGTATTGAAAGATTTCTAGTGTTGATGAGAATCAAGCCTTTAAATAACAAAGTTAGAGGGATTTACTGGAACATATTCCCATTGATGTTCTGCAGCTTTTCAGCTTCCTAATGTTTTCTTTAGGCCCTAAGTGCCCCTGTGGAAAGTCTCTACCTCTTATTTTAAGTAGAAAAAGAGAAAATGCCTTTTTTCTTTTTGACAGCACAAATAAACAGGAAACTGTTTGTAAAAAGTTCTTACGTGTTTTAGCTGTACCCTTAGTACACAAACTTTTTTCCAGTGTAGCCTCCATAGATTCGAGCATCACCCCTTTCCTATGTTTGTCTGTTTCCTGCTTTCAGGGGCTCTGTTAATTAGGTTTGTTTTTTTTTTTATACAAACCAAAGGTAAAGTTATAAATCTTAAAACCGCCTGTATTACTTTTCTACAGGAAGTGAAACATTTTACGTTCTGCATGTATTAAGCACTTAAACGTACAGAAGGCACTTTTTGCAGTTTTTAGTTGCAACACACAATTAGAAAAATATACTTATGAACTCTTTAGGCCAAATTCTACTTGTCTCACCATATTTTCCCACAGACATTAGTGGAACCACTTGTGTAAAATGAAAATCACTTGGCCCTTATTTTTTTTTCAATTCAGCACAAATATGTACGGTTTATTTGCACTACAGAATTAGGGTCATTAGGCGTTTCTGTCACCTGAGCCATTAACCAAGAATCTAGTACAAAACAAAAAAAGGGGGGGAAAAAACCCACAGGTGTAGACAAAGGTGTATGTAAAAGTTTTAAATGATTTGCCAACTTAAATGATTTTTTTTTTCTTTTCTATGCTTAAATAACTTATTTTTACTGTAAACAGTATCCAATTTTAAAATACTTTTGCCAGTGTTTGGATTAACGGAGCAAAGGTAAAGCAATGAAAGCGTAACACCAAAAGTTGAAATACCAAACACCAGAAAACAGAGCAGTGTACTGTGCAGGGGATCAGAGATACATGCTAAAAAAGCTTATTGTCACCAGCTTGTAAAGCAATGTCAACTTTGTGAATATGTTTACTCCTTCTGCCAAAGTTTCTAGGTCAAATGGACCACGACCCTCCTCTGCAACAGATGTACAAAAGGAAGAATGAGACTTTGTAAACAAAAACAAAAAAAATAAACAAAGAGCTGTCATGAACTAAGCAGCTGTACCAAGAGGACCAAAATGCTTCAGTAATTAAATGGAAGACTTTACTACTTTTATTTTTTTCTTCAAATGTGAGTGACATAATGAAGTAGTTTTTCTAAACCATGGAAATATAAACTTTTGAGCTAATGACTAGTCTTGAGTGAATTTTACATTTTATGACACAGGTTTCAAGTTGACATTTGTAACTGATGATGTGTTGACCATAGTTGGGTTTTTTTTCCAGACTAAAGAATATGTTCATATACTTTTAATGTAAATGTGTTTATATTTATTTGAAATGAAACAAATGCCCAGGAAAAATAACTATGGCTTGTTCTCCTCGTTAGCATTTGTGCATACTATTTGGCGTTACACAAAATGAAATGTGAATCTAGGCAAGACTGCTGGCCTGAGTAGAAAAAGGAAGGGCCAATGCACTTTGGGAGAGTGCTCACCTTCTTGTATGGAATGCCAAGATTAAGTCCACAGGCTATGTTGGTAAAACACAGGAAGTAAAACACCTTCTCTCATTTAAGAGCATAAGACAGGGATCCAACCCTATGCTAGACAAGTGAGAGAAAACTGCACAGCTACAGTAAAGAGGGAAAAAATAGTGTAGGATGGAGTCAAGGTGTTAAAAGTACCCGTGATTCACACTCAGGCTGTCTGCAGGCCTGCATCTCTGCTGGGAGCACGAGATGCTCTTCCTCAGTGCACACTTTTGGCAGGGTAAACAAAAAGTAAGGATTGTTGTTCCACTGAATTGTTAAAAATCTGGTAGCAGATTCCAGTTCTTTAATTGGGAAAGATATTTATATATTGAGTTTATTTTGCCTTGCGAAAATTAAATATTGTTTCCTTGAACATTAACAAATTTCCAAAGGGACGGTGTCTCTAAAGGCAAACATTTCTTTTCCCTCAACTCGTTATTTCCTGCAGTAGAATTACAGAGCACCTGAAACCCTGGTTTTCTCCTCAGAAATAGCACAGAATAACATTTTAATGATTGATATTTCTCAATGGTTTTGCTTTTAGAAGTCGCAGAATAGCAATAACCACCTTGCTCTAAGCACTGAAAATAAGAGGAGAGATCATTTGTTGAAATTTTCAGGGATGTCTGTTCAGAAATGAATAGAAACCCCAAATTTTCCTTTTTTCGTGTGGAATGATGGCATTGAAAACAAACAAATGGGAAATGGCTGCCACCTGTCTAACAGCAGGATAAGCCTTTTTAGCTTATTTTCACTGGAGATGTAGGTAGGCTCCTTGGCAGGATTAGTTCTAAGTCTCACCCTGAAATACAGAAAGTTATGCTATCCTACATGAAGTTGCTTCATTAGGAGAAAACAAGTCCTCTTTACAAAGAGGATGTATTAATTTAAGCAGCCATGAAAAAAAAAAGTCAGTATTTTTACTTTCTACCATACAGAGTTACTGAAAGTACTTCTATATATATTTGCAATACCTCGTAACTCTGGTAATTGCGTAGTGCAACAACTGCTGCCTCTTAATGATGTATACAACGTTATAGAAGCATAGGTCATTACTCAATTACTTTTGATCCTTCCAGGAACCAATTCTTTACTGATTGAACTTAAACTAACAATAATGTAAGTATGCTATATTCCAAAAAATCATAGAAACATATGATTTGTTAGCGTCTTAAGCACGTTATGGAAGTCATGTTTTGAGTGTGGTGTATATCTAGGAGGAAAACTGTCACGAGCAAGACACTTGGAAGTAGTCAGTACTGGCCTATCCCACATCTCATGTGAGTTACCAGAACCCTTTTTTTTGTATGCTAGCACATTAATCTGTAATATAATTTATCACATGTAGAAATAAACTTGTATTTTAGGGCAGGTATTTAAGCATGGGAAAAAATTTTACTCTTGTAAATAATCACCTTGCCTTTCTGTGGACTTTTTACAAGAGTAGCTAATCATATATAATTGTTGCACTTAACCCTGGATCCTGCAACTTACAGTACGTGGACAATTTCTGTGTCTGCACCAAGCAAAGGTTATTTGGGGAGGGGCAGCTGTCTGCCCGCCTGCATTGGCAGGATCATTCCATCCTGTATTTTAACCACAGCTGCAGGTGGAATCCACAGCAGGATGGGGTCCCAAGTCTCTCTCATAAATACTGAGTTTCAACCTCCGGACTGCCTGAAATTGCTGTGAAATAGCTCAGGGGATTTCTGTTCATCGCTACTAAAAGGGCACCATAATGTGTTTGGTACTTTTATGCAGTGAACAACTGCCAGATCATTGAATTAGAACAAACACATGAAATGAATTGTTTATCCATTGTACTGTTGAGAAACTTGGTTATGTATCTTGAGGATGATTTTAAAAAATTTGTGATTTTTATTCTTAGTCATGTAAGAAATATTAGAGTGCCTTTTTATATTTGTGTATTATGGAAATGTTTTGTGAAACTCGGGTTTGTTTTTTTTTCATTTGAGTGTTATAAAAGCAATATATTACCAGTAAATTTTCATTTCAGACCTTCTTTGAATGTATAAAGTGTTTCTTTTTTTCATATGTTCTACCTGCATTGAAATGAAAATTAATATGCTAAATTTCTATAGGAATAACGTATAATTTTTGCAGTGCTGAAAATGCTTTCTTATTACACAAAAAGTAAACCTTAGGTCAGTGTTATAGGAAAGGGCGTTTTAAACTAGTGACAATCTGAGTGTGTGTATAAAATGTAATTTTATGCGTTTCTTATGCAGTGATCTACATATTAAAGCCAATATCTTATGTTTTGTAGGTTTTGTCTTATATTTTATGCTTTAGCATGTGCAATATATATTTACAAACCATGGTGATACGAATTTGGTGCCAGTGTTATATTTTGCATAAGATTTGTAATAAACAATATAAACTATTGTTTGATGGTTTCAGTGGGGTTTTGTCGGTATTGTTTGCTTTTGTAAATTGAGGTTTAAGGACTTGGGTAAATGTCACATGCAAAATGAGGAAAAATATTTACTTCAGTGAATGACTTGGAATTCAACCTGAATCTTCTCAAGCACAGTTTAGTAACATTTTCAACTACTGAATGCTGTATTAATGTAATGAAGAACCCTAACTGTAAACTACTATTGAAATGCATTCAGATGGTTATTTTTACAAATAAAAATGGTACAAATACTGTTGGAAAACTGAGTAAATTTTCTTTTAAAGGAGGCGGAAAGTCTTGCTTGGCAGCGAAGATGAACTATATGTATTTCTGCCTTGTACTTCCCTCATATGTAACTACCCCTTTTCTCAGTCAGTTGATGTATTGCTTCTCTCTAGATGAAAAAAAGAACAGAACTTTTTTTTTGGGGGGGGGATCAGTTATGAAATATTTTACTGTTAGTTCACTGAGGTGCCACACCAGCAACTGTGGGTTTGTCATGCATCGGGGGGCAGCCTGTCCCCACAGAGACTAAAATCCAGTGATGAAAGGTGCCTAAAGATAATAAAAGTTAGCAACTTGCTAAGTGCTTAATACCAATAAAAAAAAACAACTAACCCCTCCGAAGCCAAATCACCATCACCCACGTCTTTTACGTTTCGAGTGCTTGGAACTTTACGGATGTTGTGACCAAGCTCGTGACAGGCCGGGAACCTTAAAAGCACCCGCGCAGCGCTGCCTGCGGGTTTATTTTCGGCGAAGTGAAAGGTGGCGAGGTCCGTCCCCCAGGGGTGCGCCCTCCCGGGCTGCGGGGCGCGCCTCCGGCCGGGCTCCCTCGGCCGGCGCCCCGGGCCCTTGCCCCCGGGGGGTGAATCTGCGCCCCCTCCCGACACCCGGGAGGGTATTTTGAAGTCCGTAAACGCCGACGAGCCCGCGCCGCCTGAGGCGCGGCTGCCTGCTGAGGCGGGCGGCGAGGGGAAGGAATCTCCTCACGGGCCTCAGCCCG